>CAEFZX010004993.1:0-37619 GCA_903066825.1 Alfaro cultratus | reverse complement strand
CCCCCACGTTTTACTTTTTTCACATAAAATTTTCTTTTTTTTTTATTTATAATAAAAAAAAACCCCCATACATTTTTTTTTTTTTTTTTTTTTTTTTTTTTTTTTTAAATAAAATGTTTTTCTGAAAATGTGGTTTAAAAACTCTAATGATCTTATGACTTCAATTCTAGGTTCATTCAAGACATCCGGTGTGTCGTTAATTTGAACGTCTGAGTTTCATTTCTCTTCATCTAGCTCTGTTTCCACAAAGGGAATCCAAAGCTCACAAATGCTAATATGTCGGGCTTGTTCCCACATGTTTACCTTCAGACGCCCCATCGCTGCTTCACAAAATGCAGTCAGTCAGACTCGCATTGCCTGTCGGTCTGTGTCAGCCTGCAGGAACGTATTTGTCAAACTGATCTTTTTTAGTCATCGAGTCATATTTCATGTGATGGCAAAACACCCAACAGGAGGTTTAACCAGCTGCCAAAGAAACATGACCAGTTTCTTTGAAAAATACATATTGGTGTAAACTTTTAGCTCAGAAAATGAAGGCAGGTACAGTTTATGAACATTTGAAACTATACATTGTTCTCTACAGTCCTTAACACCTCTGGTAAAACTGTATAAAAAGCTTTAATGAATTTATCTTTACTTCATTACCAGACTTGGTTAACATAATATCTACTTGCATAATTAAGTAAAGACAGCACAGTCATAAAAAGCATAGGGCTGTTTTGTTTGGATGTCTGTGAAATTTTATTATGAGAGAATATGTAGCCCAACAGATCTTTAGCCTACAGTGTCCGACTGTACATGGAGTATATAGATGCAGTTCTATTAAAGAAAATATTGATTTTCAATTAGTAAATTCTTTAGCAAGTCCTCTGATAAAACTCCCTAATCTAATTGTCTAACTAGCTCTTTTTAGGCAAATATGTGAAAGAATGTGTATCTGAGATTTATATTTGATGTGGATTAATCTAAAACCCTAACTTTGTGACTTTGCAGATTTGTAGTTTTTCACAAGAATGTTCAGTATGCACCAGCCAGGTCAATGGCTTTGAAAAAAGAAGTGCATTACTTCTAGGCTATTGCTCTAATGAACCACTGGAATTACTGTATCCCCAGATCCCCTTTAATCTCTGAGCATGGACCAGGAAAAGCAACTCTTCTTAATCCGTCTGAATTAGCAGGTTTTATAATTTCAATAAGGCTTCATTGACTCTGCTCTGATCAGAATATCTATGATTTATGTAGTTATTTTTTTATGTTGTACCCATCGGTGGGAGACGTGGTCACATGCTCCTTTTGTGTATTGTGCACTATGACTCTTGTGACCAGCTCAACGCTGGCATCTCCTGCATGTTTTATTCCTCTCTCCCACTTTATTCCATGAGCTGCTTATCTTTATACTACGACTTCTTTAATAAAGCCTTTCTTTCTTCTCCTCTATCCTCTCTCATCAGGTGGATAATGCCAAAGTTCTCCACTATGTCGGAGCAGGCATCGCCTTCCCCACCAGCATGTTGTTCGTGTGCCTGCAGTCGGCGCTGACCTACCGACTGGCCAAGACCCAGGGGGAGTACTACGTGGCCCACCTGCGTCTCTGCATGACCTTGCTGGCCTTCGTGGGCTTGGTGCTCAGTATCTTTTTAAGCCATGACTCAATGGCGCCCCACAAGTTCTTCAGAGTAGTGGTATGTGAACACGGTGGTGGCAGCATCATACTATGGATGTGTTTTTCTGGTCAGAATTGACCAGAAATTCTGACTTGCCACCAGAATTTCTGGTGGTAAGTCCAGGGTTGTCCTGGATAAAAATCTGTTCATGATGGCATAAGAATTTAAATCAGAGGACAACAGTCCTCATCATAAAGTCTGGGTAATGGAGTGGTTCAAATAAAAGTGTATTCATGTATTAGACTGGCCTAATCAAAGTCCAGACCTAAATCCAGTTGATAATTTTTGACAGGATTGCTTTTCACAGCAGTCTCTATCCATCCTGCCTGAATAGTAGCTATTTACAATGGATCTAAATGTGCAAAACTTGTAGAGAGTGACTCTTAAAAATTACATTAGTGACACCTAAAGGTGGATTTATTCCATTCTGACTGAAGTTGGTTGATGGATAGCTTCAAGCTTCCTGTTATGTAGATCTTGATTTTTTCTTAACCACATTGTTCAGGTGGCGTGTTTTTCTGCCAGGAGAGTTTCGTCCTGCAGCACGCCTCAGCCATCTTTGAGTGGGTGTTCTGCGTCATCATTATGCTGTTTTACGGGACGTTCGCCTTTGAGTTCGCCGGCATGTCGGGAGACACCATGGCGGTGCTGGCACGGGGAGGGTCCCTGGGACCTGCTGGGAGAGAACTTAAGCTGGAAACGCTGGTCGGAATGGGAGGACAGTCTCATCCTCACCAGCCTGAAACCTTGTCCATACTGTAGCCACTTCCTGAAGCTTTGCTGTCACTTCTTTTTTTTTTTTTTTTTTTTGTTCCTGTCAAACTCCGACGGTCAGATTAGTTGAATTCTGCATCTTGAGACACATTCATTTCACGCTTTAGAAAAAAAGGCCAGTGCAGCTGCTGTTACAAGGCAGAGCGGGTAAATACCTGCTGCTTACTTTCTACTCTGTGCATCAGGATTTGTGTCTCCAATGAACTTATTTGCATTTTGCACATTGATCAGGTGTGACAGCCAGCTTTCCCCTCACTCAGACCTGTTGTTATCGACCAGAAGAAGCAGAGTTATTTGCCAATCAGATAGGGAGAACGTACTGGTCAAACCCAGCTGTAAACAGTTTCACTTTGCTGCTTTGGACCATTTCATCCCCACCGTGATGCTTTCATCGGATGGAGAGAAGGAGAGGCTGCTGGACAGCCCAGCTGACAGTATTACAGTGGTGAGACTGAGAGACAATATGTGGATGTTACCGATAAAGTACAGAAATGTTTCACTCAACCCTGGAGAAAGAACAAACCAGCACTCTTAGTATCCTTTATCATGGTATTCTACAAGGATTTTACCTTATTTAACCAATATTTCTTCTCCATACCCAAATGTCTTTTTGTATTTAAGCCAAAGATAAGTGGATTGCAAAGCTTAAAAACCCAGAATATATTTTCTTTCTGAGGTTTTTTCTTTGTTTCAATAGACTTTGAATATTTTCTGTTTGGGATGCCATGTTGGTGCTCCAACCTCTTATGCAGCTGCTCGCCTGTGTTTCTAAAACAATTTTTTTTAAAGTCTGCTTGGTACTCATCCCCAGAATACATTTATTTCTGTATAGAAAGTATTAATCTAGTGCCTTACATTGTTACATTCAAGAACAGAGTTTAAGCCAATCTATTTTTTTTTTTACTTTTTTAAAAAAGAAAAAAAAAAACATGTACTCTAGATTGATATTCAACCCAAAATAATTCAGTCTTTTGCCGTTTACTGAGGAATAGGAAAAAGGAGCATTTAGTGACCAGATGCATACAAGCTAATTCAAGCCAGAGCGTTTGGTTTATTGGGTTTAGTGATGAGATGCAACACGTGTTTTCAGGTTCTAACAAAGGGCTGCATCCTATTATTCCCCTTTAAGGACGAGAAGAATGTGTTTTTTAGTTTACCTGCTGGTTTTGTCTTTGTAGCAAAAGGGTGAATTTTTTTTATTTTTCTTATCTAAAATGATATTTTTACAAAAAAAAAAAAAAAAAAAGTGTGCATCATTGGTGCTGCAACTCAAAAGAGGTTTTCCTACAATTTCTGCCTTCTACTTGGCTGTAATATCTGATCTACGTGGGCAATAAGACTGAAGATCACTCATTGACAGAGAGAGGCTTCATGTGAGTTCCAAGAAATAACTACAGCAAAATGCAGTTGGATAACCGAAGACAGCAAAGTTACTGTTTGTTTTTAAGAGGATCAGTGTGAAAATCGGAGAAAGCAGAGGCCTCACTTGTTTAATACTGTCATAGGAAGGCTCTCATCAACACTGCCTTAAAATACAAGTGGCCTCATGTTGCCATAGTGCCAATAATTTGGAAGCAAATCTGTCAAACAGTCATTAACTTTCAGGCTGAATGTAAACTTTCAAAAGGCTAGACCTGAAGAAGCCCCCTCAGCTGCAACATATCAATGAGCATGGGTCGCCTGCTGCTCTCTGCTGGTCAAGCACAGTATAGCATCATTTCATGTTGGAGTCTTGTCATGTAACATACATGAGTCAAAGAATGGCAAACGACTGATTTTATTTTAAATAACCACAAGCTCTCCTACCTGAGTGTGTTCTATCTGAATTTAGTTTGTCAAATGCTCCAAGTATTGTCTTCTTTTAGCATAAGTATATTGCTAATAGAATGCAAAAAAAAAAAAAATGTACAAGTGGTTAAAAATAATTTGTTGTTTTGTGCATCTCAGAACACTAGTAGTAAATCACTTCCCTGTGACAACCCGTCCTCATGTCACCATATCTACTCTGTTGTCTTGTTTATAGATCTATTGGATCTTTGCACTCAGGAAACTCTTCAGACACCAGCTAAAATGTTTAACTCGTAGCAGAATGAAACCTGCTTGCTTCTACCTTCTGTTTTATGTCATGACGTGTAGTATAGGTGCTGCTTTTTCAGTTGACATTAGCTATGATATCATAGATTTCTTTTGTAAATCGAGACTCTGTCATGTAAAAAAAATTGTAGCTTTAATTGTAGCTTTTGTAACTGCGCAAGATGCTCAAGAAAGTGTGGTGAATATTGCAATCAGTAGGTCACTGCTGACAGCATCTTGACAAGCTAATCGGCTTCTGGAAGCCACGTTAGAATCAAGTATTCGGTACCCCATTTGCTTAAAGGCAAAAAAGTGCATCATGTGCCTTATGTATCATATCAGTAACCAAAGAGTTGTAGGTTGCAAATTCTATTTTTGATGCAAAGTGACAAGATTGTTGTAATGCTTAATAAATAAAAACTTTAAAAAGTACAAAGTGTGAATATGTGGGTTAAGATCAATCTTTAACTGCCATGGTGCAAAACAGGGTGGACAAATATTTTGATCAGTGAAGTTAAATGCATTTGTTTACTTCTATGTGTGAATATATTTGTTGAAACAAACAAAGCCCTTAGATCATAAACATCTTCTATTAAATTGCAATAAATAACAAACAGGCACAGCATAATTCCACCATCTACAGTGACAGACATGCTTATTTACACCACATGTAAAGGCCTGTAAGAATATCTTAAAATAAATTATTTTTATTGGAAGAAGCATAGCAGACAGAATCTTTTTGAAAAATCCCAACTTGTTTAGTTCATTTAGAAAAAGAAAAACCAAGATATTCAGCAAGTGAGTCAAGGGGAATTGCTATGGAGACCTCATGACTCTATTAGCCCTTTTCTGGTTTATAAAGAACAACATTTACTTGCATACTATGTTTTCCTTTTTCTTTTTTTTTTACAAGAGGCTAAAAAAACAGTTCTATGTTATATATTTACCTCAGGGGAATAGAAACTGAACTAATCAAAAACAGGAAAGGATGAAGTGGACATGTTTCATTTACGTTTATTTTTAAATGGATCTATAGATGTAGCAATATTTGTACCATCTTCCATTATATTAGTATTACATAGAAAAATACAATTTTCTCCATCGTCCTCTACAAAATAAACTTGCTGCAGACAGTTGTTCACATCTGTTCTCCTTTTATTGGTTTATTATTTACATTGTCCATTTTCTCTGCCTATAAAGCTGGCAGAGGATGGCACAGATGACTGACACCTCAAAATAGAGAAAAACCTCTATACACATTGTTGGCTGCGGATAAACACACTCACACTTAGTACCTCTACAGTCTCTTCAAAGGGATTAAAGAAAAATAAAAGAAAGCTCAAAATTAAAATGTCTGAATGCTCTTTAGAAAATCTTCCAGTAACCCTCCCTATTTTTCTCTAAATCAGGAGATTTAATGCCATGACGAAGAGTTTCAGTGAGCTCGATAGCAAAGACATTTCATAATGCAACAAACTCACATTCAGAAAAGGAATAAGTAGAGAAGTCTGTATTAATGAAGGGAATTTTACATCAGCAACACAGAAGATTGGGTGCGTTTGGAAATAAATTAAGATATTGATGGTCCACTAAACAATTTAGCTTCAGTTTTGCATGTCACAAAGTCCCAAAGCAAAGCAAGGTTCAGTTGTTTGACAATTTCCTAAATTGAGCGACACTAACATCAAAAATGAAAAACAAAGATACAGATATTCCCGTCTAGTGGATTTTGTTGACATAGAAACAATGTTAATATTTCTGCAAGGTTTAGACAGCCAAGGACATGTACAGGAAAAAGTAAAAAGCGTGAAAATATAAGATGCAATGTTATTTTTAATCTTTCTCCGCTGAGTTAATGCGATGAAAACTGTTTGCATTTTCTGACTTATCTGAAGCATCTGGTTAGGATTAAAAGTTGAGGTTGTTTCATTGCGTTATACTGCCCTCTAAAAACAATATTCCTCAGGTAGTTGTATGGAAGTAATAATCTTGAGAGTGTTTTTTATTGTTGTTGTGAAGCTGGTTTGATCATTTGCTTTGGATCGCCGATACATTAAAACTCTTCTCATGAAAGAATCTTCTACCACTTGAGACCCTTAAGCAACTTGGAACACATTTTTTCTAAATTTGGTTTTAGTACAGACCTTAGGCAAGTTAAGATCAACTAATGTACAATAAAAAGCTGAAAGTTATGCTTCTAGTAATTTCAGTTCTGTTCAAAGGAAGTGAAATGGAACTTCAGTTTCACTGGAAACAGACTCTTTGGTCTGACTGAGTTAATTATGCATCTGAATGAGTCGGATATTACAGTCCATAAAGAAGCATGTTGATCGCTCTTCAAGGTGGCCGATCCAGACAAGAAGTTTTTAATAAACAAGCTCCTTAGGCACCTCCCAAGAAAACTCTGGTCGTCCAAAATGGCCATAGGAGGCCGTCTGCTGGTATATCGGCCTCTTCAGCTGCAGATCCCTGAACACAACACAGAACAAATGCCGTATTGGTTAAGATGAATTACAGAGAGGTCTCAAACCTGTGGAGGCAAGATAACAGCCTGACACAACAAAATTCCAATGTCCACCTAAAGTATTTTTTAATTGGCAAACAGCCTGAAATCACAAACAAGCATATAAACCTGAATTGTCAAGAAATGTGCATATCTCATATAAATGAAGCCAAGCAGACCAAACGCGGATGACATTTGAAGTTTTCAATAAGTAAGCTGAATGTAAGCTTTGTTTTGTTGCTAGCAGTCTTAGCATTAATTGAACATAGTTCAGACACAGTAGCAGATATTTCAATGAACTTAACATTAAAATAGTATCATTGATTGAGGTGGACTAGACTAAGACCAACTGTTTTGTATTTATGGAAAACAACAAGACACAGGAGGAAGAAATAGCTGACATCCTGGCAACCATGCACAGAATGGAAGTAAACATCCAAGGAGTAATCTGTCTGTAGCAACTCATTTTAAGAATTTCAGATGTTTTATTGGAAGGAAATTAATTCTGGACACATAAAGAAATGATTTTATTTTTTCTTTCTTTTTTTCTTTCTTTTTTAAATATAGACTGCATAACAAACCTGTTCAGAAAGTAAACAGACACATGCGGATATTGCATAAAACACATAAAAGTACCACAAATCTTTCCTGTTTCCTTTATATCTAAAACAACATCAGTGTAACATTTTTTCGCAATATTTTATTAGGAGCCACTGTGGAAAGTCTAAAGAGCCTCATGTGGGTCTGGAACCGATTGCAGACCACTGTTATGTGGAAAATATTCATCTTAAGCCAAAAGATGACAGCTGGCGCCACCCAGTGGTGTCATGAGAAAACAGCCACATCTTAAACATCCAAAAACTTCTTAGTAGGTCTCATTTCATTTCTTTTTTCTTGCAGATGACTATTTTATATCTAATTTTATTACTGGATTATTTTTTATTGATTTGTTGAGACTCAAAAAAGAGAGAGAATGATTAGAGATGCAGATACAGATTTCAATTTTTATGTGAGATCTGACCTGAAGATGAGTGTTTTCTCTTATGTTCACTTGGAAACTTTAAAAAGTTTCCATAAACACTGTGAGACATAAAAAGCTGTGTTACTACCTGACTATAACTCCGGGGCGCAAATCAAAGTTCTTGTTGACAATCTTGAGAAGTTCTGACTCTGATTTCTGAGAGGAGCCGTATGTGAACAACGAGATGGACAGAGGATGGGCCACTCCAATAGCATAAGACACCTGAAAAAGACATATAGATTAAAATTCCATTTTCATCAGAAAAGCTATCAGCGATGTGCAGAGACTGAACTGGTACTTTACGCTCACCTGAACCAGAACTCTCCTGCACAGTTTTGCTTTGACCAAAGACTTTGCCACCCAGCGAGCAGCGTAAGCAGCTGAGCGGTCCACTTTTGAGAAATCTTTGCCGGAGAAAGCCCCGCCGCCGTGAGCTCCCCAGCCTCCATATGTGTCTACAATAATCTTTCTGCCTGTAACACCAGCATCTCCCTGATGGTCACCAAAAGTGGAGCATGAACAAAAGAAATCTAGCAGTTAATTTTGTTTTATCTCTTTATCTCTTGTTCCAACCTGTGGTCCTCCGATGACAAAGCGGCCACTTGGCTGGAGGTGGTACACGGTTTTGTCGTCCAGATATTTAGCTGGAACCACGGCCTTTATCACCTGATGGGAGACATTTCACCAGTGAATTAGTACTTATGAATGAATCTTCTGAATATGTTTGTCTGAGTCTATAAGGGTGCGTACCGTCTCCTTCAGGATCCTCTGCTGCTCCTCCAGAGAGATGCCGTCGTCGTGCTGGACAGAAATAACGATGGTGTGGACTCTTTTAGGCACCACAGCTCCATCCTTCTGGTCATAATGTACCGTCACCTATGAGACAAACACAAATTTCCATAAAGATGAGATTTGAATCTTGTTTATGTGTCAAATTCTTCACTTATAGAGTCTTAGGTCATTTTTTGTTTAGATTCAAACAAATAAAGCAGAAGCTCTGATGTGTTTCACAATTTTATCAGTTATTTTCAATGCGGAACTGGAATTGTTTTAACACAATGCTGCCTTAAGGCATTACATCATACAATGAAATACTTGTTTTCTCTTTTCCTTTTGCGATTTGAAGAAATGTCCATGCTATATTCACCAAGTTAATTTTTTATAGCAATTAGTTACTAAGATACTGAGACGAGAAAAGAAATAATTTAAGAGAAAGACTGGTAAAGTGTTTTTCCAAGAGTGAACTTAGGAAGTTTGCAGTAATTCAGCAGGCAATCCGACCTGTGTTTTAGAGTCAGGGCGCAGCCAGGGCACTGTGCCGTTGCGTCTCAGTTCCGCCATCTTTGCGTTTAGCTTATGAGCCAGGACAATGGTGAGAGGCATGCACTCCTCTGTTTCATCTGTGGCGTAGCCGAACATCAGACCCTGCAAGGGATGGTAAGAGTCAGAAGAAATGCAAAATATATGAAATTATACTTATAAGCTTCTTACAATGTCAAAGTCAAAGTTGAAGCTCTTTAGAAAGTGACTGATTCAGTCATGTTACATATGATGCTACAGGAGTCTGATTGTAATGTTGAAAATCTACACTTCTACCATACAGTAAACTGTCTGAACAGTGGATGAGGTTTTTTAATGCCTATATGTGAAAATATGTTTAAACATTGCCCATTTATTTACTCATATGTTCATGCTGGTTTGATAAACCCTAACAACATTGCAATCAGTTTTAAAAATCAAAGTCTTTGTGTTTATAAAACATGCTAGAATTCTTTAGCCAAATTGTGCTTGGAGGAAAGGATTTAAAGACTTTAAAAAGTGCTGCATCATAGGTCCTTCATTGCAGTACTAAAGTCAAGAGTCTTTTACATTTAATGTTTCACATCATAGCTTTGATATCAAACTAAAGTGAGGTCTTGCCCACCTGGTCTCCTGCTCCGATGTCCTCTTCTCGTCTGTCAATGTGGACACCCTGAGCGATGTCTGGACTCTGCTGCTCCAGAGCCACCAGCACGTTACATGTCTTATAGTCAAAACCTGCAGGTGGTAACAATGTAACTCAGGGTTAAAGACACCAACAACGTGAGTCCTCTATCCTGTTGCTTTCTGTGTCATATGCCTCACCTTTTTCAGAGTTGTCGTACCCAATGTGTTTGATAGCGTCCCTCACCACCTTCTGATAGTCCACGTTGGCCCGAGATGTGATCTCTCCGCAGAGCAGCACCATGCCGGTCTTACACACAGTTTCTGTCAATCACAATGGATTTATTAAAATCAGGAAGATCTTCCGGGAAAGCCTGTGATGCTACAGCATCTGCAGGCTTTGGGGTGGCTGCTCCTGAGCTTAGTGGGTTGCCTTTATGAAACCTCTTTGTCAAAGTTATTGGGACAGAACTCAAAAATAAATAAAACTGTGATGAACTTTAATTCATCTAAAAAGAAAAAAGAAGTCAGAATTTAAATCTGGTCTAACTTTGTATGTAGAGAGTTTAAGTACTCAGCTAAACTGACTTTGTACTATTTTGTCAACAATACTAAAGCCTCTGTTACACCGTTTCCAAGCTGACTATGAATGATGGGATATTGGAAAAACATGTTATGTGGGTCTAGACACAATGAAATGGTGGAGTTCATTTGGAAGGATCAAGTCCTGTCAGGTTTCTGAAATGTGTCTCTTTTGATGTGCTGCCATTCAGAGTGGTGCATGCAAACCAGAATTAATAGGGTGAAATTCATAGTGTTGTGCTGCATATTGACCTGGTACATTACTTTTCTGCTATGTGACTTTTTCATATTAAATGAGCAACAAGTCATCTGGAAATGGTTTTTCAATGCTCTATGAGGGCTCACAGGTGAAATAACAAAAAACTAGGCCAATAATCCAACATGCCAAGGCAAGTAAAACATTTCCACTGTCTTGCTTAGAATTATCTGACATTAATAATAAGTAACTTGTGCCATTTTTGACTTGTAGTTAAATTTTACATGGTGCAGTGTTGCACTTGTGCAATTTGCGTGGCTTGTGAAAGCAGCACTGCTTCTACTGCTGAATCTTTAGACTTGTCCTAAACAAACCCTGTCTTGCCTAGTCAATGATACTGCTGTGCTGCTGCGTTAAATGTAAATTAAGGTGATGTGGGAGTTTTATTTTCAACGGCATTGTGTCTTCAAAAACTAATAAAAAGAAAGCTGATATAAAACATTGCGATGTGACAACATACTGGATATTTCTTGGTGTCTCGATTTTCTAAACAGATCATGAGATGGTTGTGAATTCTAGCTGACTTACCGCAGGCCACTTTAGCATCTGGGTCCTGCCTCAGATGTGCATCCAGGACTGCGTCACTGATCTGGTCACAAATCTTATCTGTTGACAAAGTTACAAGACTTAAACAGAAGCCATAATTTCCAGCATAGTAGAAAAATCACCTGCTCAGATTGTGATTAAACTGAGATTTCAGGTTTGTTTCTTTGACAAAAGCTGATCCTTTTTTTTTTTTTGTCTTTTCAGAAACACAAATTAGCTATCTGTTACAACTTTATTAATATATTAATAACATATTTGTCTCAGAGCTCACACGTTTTCATTTCAAACAGAAGATGCTTTATGTTCGGCTGGTTGAGTCTGAGTGCAGCAGAGGGGGACAATGCCTCACCAGCCACCCTATTCATCCCTCTTTGTCATCTTGCTGAAGCAACGCAATAAACAGGTTACATCAGAAACAACCCCAACATCTGGCCGGGTGGACTCTGCAGAAACTTAGCTTGTTGACAGTTCAAGAACACCATAGAAAGTGTTGGACAGAAGGTTTGTTTTTTTTCATGTTTGTTCAAACTGTCTGAACATTTGGGAACACTGACAAGATAATCACTGTGTGTGGGAACAGACCAGACTTTTGAGGTGTGTTATCAGCTGTTGCTGCTTTCCATAAAGATCACAAACTACTGCAAATGGAAATAATGATCAACGAAGACACATGTTAAACAGAGAGGTGATAGGAAAAGCTTAATGCTGAACTAAAGTTGTTCTTGTTGTTTACCACAGAGGTGCATTTACTGATTATCGATTCTGCACAGAGGACTTTGTAAGATTACATATTTGTAAAAGGATTACAAAACATTGACAGGGGGTGAATGAGTGTCCTTCACTCACAGCAACCTGCAGGTCAAAGTGAACTTTAGTTTTTTACCTTATAGGCTCAAATTTAAACAAGTTTTCCTGTAAATGGTACGTAACGCTGTCTTTTTTATTTAGCGTGCTGCACATGCAGCCTGGTGTACGGACAGAGTCATCTTTCACTCATGCTCTCCCATAAGTGAAAGATGATGGGGTCATAAACACATGTTGCTGTGAATGAAATACCAAGCATGCCTCGAGAGTAAAGACCCAACTCTGCAGAATGATTTTGAACAAGAGTTCAATCTAAAACGGCACAGTTTTAAAGAAACTACAATGTTCAATTGTGGTAATAGAGACATTTTACAAGTTACAAGAACTTTCTTTGACTAAGAAAATCTGATTTTACATTTTGCATGTGTAAACTCAAAGAAAAACTCACCTGGATGTCCCTCTCCTACAGATTCTGAGGTGAACATGAAAGAGCCGTCGTCCAGTTTATCACTCATTTTTCCTGCTGGAACTGTTATTTTGCAAGGCCTCTTGATTTCCAACAGGGACTTAAAAGCAGATTTATATTCCTGCTGCTTCTCTTCACTTAAATATCGAGGATCTGGAAGTCGCAAGCCCTGCAGCCAAAAGAAGGTCTGTCCTGTAAAACTCTATGTCTGAGTCCACATGGTTCAATATATACGGCTGAGGGGGACGCGCACAAACACACACCCACACTCTCTGTCACTCATTCACACACACACACACACACACACACACACACACACACACACACACACACACACACATATATACATGTCACATGAATCCATGGCACTCTCCAGGGGGAGTGGATGATGGGTGGGCAGCTCAGCTCACAGAAACGGCTTGTTAACCCTTTGTGTTCAGATTGATGCTCCGGTGTGTATTTGTGGTTTGTAACCTGCTTTAGCTGCTCTGCTTCAGGGTGAATGATCCTTCCTGGACAGAGACATAAACAGCCAGGTTGAACCAGCCTGTAGTGAGACATGAAGAAAAGAGAAGTTGGCTGCTGTCAGCACCAGACATGATTTGTTTCTCTTCATGGCCAAATTAGTTGAGCTTTAAAGAGAAGCGAATCTAAAATATTTTGTTTTGCAGCAACTTATAAATAATTTCAAGAAATAATCATCAGTTATCATTAGTTAGACTTCTGAAGCTCTTCTTTGATTTTTTTAAAAGTATAATTATAAAGTAGTCTAATATCTTGATTTTTAATTTCAATGTTTCTTACCTTTGATTATTCCCAAGGCTACATATTTTAACTAAACCATGTAAGAAATTGAATGTGAGCTGCAATTTGTACTGACTGTTGAAATTAGTAAATGTATGGTCAAATAATAAAGTTTGTCCTATGTTTTTTCAGCCGTGATAAAATGTGAAGAAGCTGAAGGCGTGCGATTACTTTTGCAGTGCAGTGTATCTCTAGTTGGTGGTAACTGCAAACACAGAATACAGTCAAAAGTTGTGACTGGCTCTCCAAAAGTGGGCTTCACCTGAATCCTTTGATGAGTTGTAATTTTCTACAAAAACACAGACACACTGAATCAACTGAAAGCCAGAGAAATATCAGAGGCACATCGTCATTATTTGATCTCCTGTCAGGAGATGGCTCAGTGTATTCTGCAGTCACCCATGAAGACAAGAACCTCAGGCTGGGCTTGGACAGAATTCTGCTTCTAGGCAACAGAGTACTGTTTCCTCCAAACTTAATTACCGGCTGTTCTCACTTCCTTAAACAGAGCTGAAACGCAATTTTTAAATTCTCACTTCCTAAAACAAAGCTGAAACGGAATTTCTAAGTTTTCTACATTTGTATTTTAAATTATGCTCTATGATTACCTTTCCAAATTAAAAAAATGGGCATAATACTACATACATAAGAAAGCTTAGGATAGTTACTTTGATAAAAGCATGGTTTTAAAAAAAATCTTTTAAATGAACATCTTCATGTAAGTCATGCTCTCAGCTCACTTAACACTAATATCCTCAAACTTTGGTGCACCAAATTGCACTGTTTATAAGAATAAATACAGGGCAACCCTGTAAGAAAACCTGCAAAGACTGTTCTGTGTAACTGTAGCAATAGGTTGTTCAAAGTATTCACTGAGGGGATAAAACCTTTTTTTTTTTTTTTTCATAAAAATGTAAAAGTCCTCAATTTTCCTTCAACTTCACAATTATTCACCATTATTTGTTGGTCTATCAATACAATGATATATTGAAGTTTGTAGATGTAACAACGTGAAAAAATTCAAGGGGTTTTGAAGACTTTTGCAAGGCACTGTAGCTGATCCCTCTTGACTGTAGCAGAAACAGAGATTTTCTCTATTTTTCCATCATCTGGCTCTAATTTCAGTTGTGGATGGCCGTGTGAAATGAGATGAGAATTTTAAATAGTTCTCTCGAGAGAATAAAATTCAACATTTTCTTTATGGGTTTAAGGAAAGCTCTGGAGCAGATGTAAGAAAAATGTTTTTGTTAAAAAAAGCTACCCGTGATTTCAATTTTATTTACAAGAGACAAGACAAGATTTTTGATTCTTAGTTTGTTCACTTAAGAGAACATTAGCCCTTTACATGCTAATGCTGGTTATATGTAACATTGACACATCAACATAACTGATCATAGCTAATAAAGGCAATATTTGACAGAGTCTTATTAGCATCAATTTTTAATATAGCTGCAAGTTTCTTTTCAGTGCAGAACACCCAATGGTTACACTGCTAACAGTGTCTGGGATTTATCCAAACTACATTATTACTAAAACATTTCACCAATATTTCACATTTCAGAAGGTCCACAGCATGAGAGATACAAAACCCATCAGAGAATCCACTCAACTGATCAAAATTACACACACTTCTTTATTTATTTACTTTATTTTAGCGATGTTTGTGTAAACATATATAAATCTTAATGTTACATACAGTACTATTCTAAGCACAAGGTGAGACCTACGAATTTTACAAAAAATCTTGAGGAGCCTCTCTTTAAGTGTTTGATGTTGACATGTAGATTTTCAATAGTGATTTCGTAACTTTCCAGCTGTTACAATCAAGTGTGCTTCACGACAGAAAGAGAACAACACTATACAAATAATCAGAGGTCAATGTTGTGTGTGTGGGTCAACGTAACAAACCTCAACTAGATAAAACTAGAGAAGACATGAAATTCCCTTCATGATCCTAATGAGAGCAAGTCTCACATGTCTCTGTCAGAATCTGTTTTTACCTGCCTCTAATCTGCTACTGTAGGACAACAGTGACAAGCCACACTGGTTATGTATGCAAACATTAAACACCCTCTAAAATAGGGACTACGCATTTACATCAAAGAACCTGTTAATGACTGACAGGGAACGGGACGTTTTTTTTTTTTTTTTTTAACTCCAGCAAGATTGTTCTAGTCATGTTGAAAGATTACTGATATCAGAGTTCAGACAGGCTTGAATAATGTGAATATGAGGAGTGAGAAGAATTATGTGCATAAAAAGAATACATAGAGTTTCAAACAATGATTGCATCAATCCAAATCACTAAGATTTACTCCATATTCAATTATTCTGCCAGTCAAAAAGCAGACCATCAAGATGGTATTTGAGCAGTTTAAAAGTTGATTATGCTATCTAACAAAAATCAAAACCTTTGAACATCTGCACAGTCCATCATGTGAAAATGTATTCACTGACATGGTAGTGGTAACATCATGCTGTGGGGATGCTTTTTATTTTTCAAGGAATGAAAAATAAAATGGTCAGAGTTTATGAGAAAATGATCGACTATATAATTTGCAGCAAGACTTGAAATTTGTTCATATATACTTATCAAGTTTGACTGAGGTTGAGCTATTTTACCAAAAAATGGGCAAAAACATCAGTATGTACACATTGTGACTTCATTAAAGGTGCCTATAAAAATATTGACTTATGGGGTGAAATACTTTTGATACAATACTTGTATATTTTTTGCTCCCAGATGAATTTGCTCTGTATGATTATTTGTCCTGATTAAATGTTTCAGATCATCACACAATGTTGATATCAGACAAGGAAAACCTGTCCTTGTCTGAATATACAATACAGACAATAATACAAAATAACATTTTTAAAGGAGATCATTTATCAAGAGAAAAAGTTATCCAGACTAAAGTATTTTTTTTCACAGCACTTATATTCAAAGAGTGCAAATACTTTTAGTGGCACTGTGTGTCAGTGTTTATTGTGACGCACAATAAACACTGACGAGTTTCAATTTAAAAACCGGGTCAAAGGTCAGATGAGAGTACGACAGGCTGAAACTTGACAGAACAGGACAAGATAAGGGCCCGGGACTTCAGGGGTTGTTAACACCTGTTAGTCTTTCCTCAAGTTCAAGGACACTCAGTTTTCACCCACAACTTGCATTTCTGGGCTCTGAGCTCGCCTGGCGTCGAACTGGTTTCATCTGGAGCAAACACAGTAAGTGGGATCGCACCAAGCCTGCATATAAACTGTATGGTTGAAAGACTGAGGGAAACTTGTTATATAAGTAGTTAGTTGACAACAAACAAAAGACAAAGAAGGGATAAGCTCAAACTGACACAAGTACTGTCATAAACCTGGTCATTCTTTCCAAGCTAATCACATTGGTTTTTGACTGGCTTCAATAGCATTGTAAGAAGTTGATAAGTTAACCAATGCTTTTCAGCAGAAACTATTTCCAGGAGGTGGGGTGCAAATCCTTTGCTGCGATTGGCTGTTAGTCCCACAAGCTTAATGCCAAAGCTGATCAGGTCCAAATAGTGGCTGTGAGACATTTGTTTATACATGTGCTTCTGAGTGATAAGGATACACTCACACTGTGCCTTTTCATAATATATGTATATATAATTTCTTTCTTTATTTTTTTTGACTGATGAATTAAATGCAGAAATCTCTCATTTTTAAAAGTTAAATCTAGCAGTGGCTTATTGTGTTTCAAAGTAGATCCTTTGAAATTGTTCCACAAGTTGAACCGTTAGCATGTAGAGGAGCCAGAGGGAGCACAGCAGCTGGACTAAAGGAGTGTCACTCTATCCCATCTCTGTTCAAGTCCATTTTGGACCTTCAGCACATTCCTGAGTGAAGCTGCCATGAATGAATGAAATATTACCAATGTATATCTCCTGTAGTACGCTGTCTTCTCATACTTTAAAGGAGCAATGCAGCAATAGCAAACAGCTACTTCAGTAGACTAATTTACAAAAGATATATCGTGAAAAATGTAAATTGTTTTACTATAAAGTAAAATGTTTACTTTATAGAGACTGTTAGCATACCTTCAACCTCTTACACACCTTCCAAAACCATTGACCCTTCTTTACTGTACCATACACAATTGTAATCAATGGCTTGACTAATAAAACTGCTATCTTCACTGTTTGTGATTGTAAAAATAGTCATAAATAAGTAACAGTTTTAAATCGAGTTAGAAAAACAGCCAAGCAATTTATTCTCTTAGTTGTAGTGCCACAGTTAAAATAAAGACAGGATCACTTTTCTTCTATTCCTTTTTATGAGTAAATCGGCTTAGACCAACAGTTAGATATGACTCATAATATAAGGCAAAGGACATGTAAGGCCTTGGGCTCAGAAAGCAGACTCATTCTCTCATAACAGAATCAAGGAAAACTGAGAGGCTTCACAAAAGATGATTTTATTTGAACCATGTCTTGAGCTGCATCAATAGATGAAAGCCCAATACTGAAAACATTGTGTTAGCAACGTAGTAACTGGGTTCCCTTTTGAAGGCCTTGCAATAGTATTCAGACTCTTTTGACCTTTTTCACATTTTTGTCTCATTACAACTCCAAACTTTAATGGGATTCTTTGGATTTCAAGGACAACAAACAAACCATCAAACAAAAAACAAAGGAAGACTAATAATGCACCTCAATAAGAACCACTATGTGTCAACATAGTGACACATTGGCATTAGCAATTGGGGATGCTTTTCTTAAGTAGGGATAAAATAGGGCCAAGGGAACTAGTTGGAGTTCAAGGGAAGATGGATGGAGAAAACATAGGGCAATATTGAAAGAAAAAGTTGGACACGAGGGCAGAGGTCAAATTTGATGCAGGTTTTTTGTCTATCCTACTAAACAGTTGGTCAAATTGAATATCACAAGAACATCAATATGTTCTTACTAGTCATTATTAAATAGCTATAAATGTAAAGGGAAAAAAGCGAATACTCCGTTTTGCATTATTAGACCAAAGATCTTTTCCGTCTTCACCTTCTTAACTTCCAGCAGAGGGGAGTGTTGCTCCAAGGGCCTCAGCAGCTACTTATATTATTAAGAAAAAAAAAAAAAAACTAAACTAAACCATTGAGCTGCAAAATAAGGTAAGAAAAATATTAAAAACTTGATAAATGTAGCAAAGTAGATAAAATTAATAAAGACAATTGTTTTTATTTTTTCAGTGAATTTTATTTGCAAAAGAATCTGACAACAATGCATAAATTTCCTTCCGAGTCATAGTTATCGGTTAAAATCCCACCGGCGCTCAACCAAAAAACAAAAAAAAACAAAAACAAAAAACATATAAGTTAATCAGATTTTGTAGTAATTTGACAAAATGTGAAAATATTCGAGGCTGGAAAACGTTTGTAAGTCACCGTTCAAATAACATCTCGCATCGACTTTTCCAGGCATCTGTTTCGATTAGTTATCCTGTGCTGGGGATCGTTTAGTGCGCCTGCGCCGCTGACAGGGTTGTTTACTCAAGGAACGTCTGTGGTCGAGGCGGCGTTACATGAAACGTCATTCATATTGGTGTATCAATATTAAGGTAACATACACTTCTAAACTTAACATTACTGTTACTGTGTTGAAAAAAATCGGCATTTCCCTCTTCAGCATTTGGTACTTTTTTGTTTTTAGCCCAGGATTAAACCAAAGAGTTTGTGTATCGGGTTAGGATACCAACCCGCTCTGTCCTAATTTATGGACGCCACTGAACCTGTTATACCAGTTGCAGCCTCACTGTGCAGGACTATGAGAGACAAGCTAACTTCACATGTGGCAACATTTGATATTACTGTAGCTTAAATGGTTTTCTATTAACCCTTTAGGTTGATACTGTGGGTTTGATTATATCAAGGTCATTGACAAGTTGGTGTCGAAGCGGTTATTTATCAGCTTATTTTTTTTTAGCTTGGGTTGAGCTACAGACGTAGCCCAATGTTGGTGTGCACAAAAATCTGCTAAGACATTTAAAGTACTTATTTTTGAGATTATGTTCTTGTCACGTGAATACGTAATTTCAAATATTATTTATTTATTTATTTATTTTTTTTTTACAAAAAATAAAATATCTGTTTGATCAAAATAAATTGTAGCATAAATATATATAAAGAGAGAGACTGATATATTTAATTGCACAATGAATTTAAATAATAACAATGTTATTTGTATAAATTAGTGGCTTACAAAACACACCTCAGGTTTTTTGGTGTAAAAAAAGAAAAGTTTGACCCATATAAGTTATTTCTGCACTTTTTTCCACAAATAAAGTGACATTTTTCCTCCAGCTGATATACTAAGCAAATATGTTAAAAGAAATGAATAAATAAACGAAACGGTGAATAAGCAATAGTTCATTCATTGTGGCATGAGTCAACATAATGTTGTCAAAGCACTTTTTTGAATCAATTTCAGCATCTAATCTTCTTTTGGAGTCTACCTGCATTCCACATTTTGATTTAGCAATATTTGCTCACCCTGACTTCTGTTTTTATCAAAAAATGTGAAGATATCTGCCCAGTGGTCCCGGCCGTTTTCAGTGACCCCTTCATTTTATCAGTCAGATTTAGCTATACGGTCTGGCTTGGCCTTTAATAGGATTGTGTAAGTAAACTCCTTAGAGCACATCTAATTTCAATTTGAACTCATTCACATTCACTATAATGAATGACAGCTGTTGAGTTAAAAAGATTGAATGCTGAAACTGAATCAGCAGGCGCTCCGACAAAGTATTTGATTAAAAGTGTGTACATGTATGCAAATATGTTATTGGAAGCTTTTATTTATTTATTTTTTTCCATTTTAATTTCCTCTGGTGAATTTCCATATTTCACTTTCACTACTGTATATGTCACTAACACCTGACATTTCAACAAGGGTTGTGTAAACCTTTGAGAGAAACTGTGCTATTGCATAAACTGTATATATTAATTTTATCGTATGTTCTTGTATTTTTTTTTTCTCAGAAATGCATGTTTGCCCAAGCATACTAACACACTGCTATTCAACCACAGACCAGATTCTATTATCACCATAACTGTTTTGGTTTATGATCTGGTTTTGTTTCTATAATAATGTCCTCTGTTGATTTCTGGCGATTACAGTCATTTGGCCACTGACAAGTAAATAAATAAATGGTTTTGGCATGGAAAAACATTTTAGTGCAGGATTGGATCTTGGAGGTGTGTTGGGATAGCATGAATACAGTATAGCTGTGTTCAGTGTTGTGTGACAATGCAATGCATGTAGCACTAAATACTTTCTTTTCCTTAAGTCTTCAAACTCTTCCTTGTTTGGCTAGCGTCTCTATTGGCTGGTGATCTTTTCTCCTCCTTTGTCCCCTGTGTTATAAATAAAGCCCAGTGAAGCATTTTCTTACTTTATGTTTCACACCGGACGAGCTGAAGCAGAAGTAAGAGAGGATTTTTTTCTCCCTTTGACTACAGAGATGAGTTAGTGAGCTTTTTATGCCAAAGCTGTTTAGATAAAGGAGCCAGATTTGTGTCATAATTTATTCTAGCATAGTTTTAGATATGACTGCAGCATCTTATTTTTTGTGTTTCTGTTCTCTTCATGTTGATGCATTCGGTTAGAATGTAAAAGGAAGCGTACGCGCGGATGGAGGACATTTGCATTTTACTTGCATCAAGATAACAGCCACGGCTAATTCTGTTAAGAGAGTTGTTGCATTTTTTTTTTTACCACAAGTTCCGAGGTGTGAAATTCTTTTTCCTCTTCTTAGACTTCCAACTCTGTCACATGAATTTACCTTGAAGTTGAGCCTCGGTAGACACTTAGTTCAGTTTATGCTGCTTGGAAAAAAAGTTCTGCTTTCTGTGTCTTCCAGTGAAATCTTGAGGGTGTGTGTGTGTGTGTAGTAAGAGGCTCAGACTTTTGCCACCATGCTGGCTCTGTCCAGATGTTCAGCGGCTTTGAGTTGGAGGCTTCCCCTGCGTTGCTCTGCCCTCCGTCTGGTGAGCCGCTCCGTCACAGCCGGCCCTCAGTTTCTAAAGAGCCAGACTGCTCAGTTTCACCAAAGCAAAGCCAGAGCAAGTCCTGATCCAAACAAGATCACCTCAGGCAAGAACATATTTGACTCCTGCACCAATTAGCTGTTCTCTGTGGTTGTTGGGTGTAATGATTCCCCAGTGTTGTCCTACTTTGTAGTCTGGAGGAGTTATTCTAGCCAAAACAGATGTTACTTAGTTTGATGCTAATTTTTATTTCTTTGTTTTATTAAGAGTAATAATCATTGTGATATGAAAGGTTACCTTAAAATGGAAGTGTTTACTCTTATTGACTTTCTGCTGGTGTAGTCAAGAAGTTATCGCAAAGAAAATAAGATTAGGTCGGTGCAACTGGAGAACGAATATCTGGATTTAATTGTATAATTATATGGTAGGTCATTTTAAAATGGCTAAATTTCAGTCTATACAAATAAAAGTTTAGTGTTGGCTGCCTTTAAGCGGTTTTTCGACAAACAGCAGCCACTGTCAGAAGGATCTGATGTGTACCTGAGTTTTCTAATCTCATAAGTGAGATTTAGATTAGAGTACGAGATATTGTGGGCGGGAAGGATCACAATCACACTCTGAAAATACATAGAAGAAGACAATGAGTGAACATGCAGGATCTTGTTAGTCACTCAGCCTCAGAAAGATTTAGCTTCTCCTTTTCAGAAAAGATAAGCTTTCTCTGCAGGGACACATAGTAGCAGAAACGACCGCAAAACAAAACAAAAAAAAAAAAAAGAGGAAATTTTAAGTCCAGTTAGTTGAGTCGTATTTAAGAGGGAGCAGGAGAGGTGTGTTCTGTCTCTCTCATGATGGCTTTGCCGTGTTTTGCTGCAGTGTCCGGTTTGGAGGGGGGCGTGATTGAGATGGGGATGTGGTCCCTGGGCATCGGCGCTGTAGGAGCGGCCCTGGCTGGGATCTTCCTGGCCAACACTGACATGTGTCTTCCTAAAGGTGCAAACGCATCGCTGGAGCACCTCGAAGACGCCGATCTGCGTTCCACCACAGACGGTAGGCTGATGTCTATTAAAATGTGATGATGTAAATCCATTGTTGAGACAGTCAGAAAGAAGTTTAGGTTTCAGTCAGCAGCGGAATCACTTGTATAGTTGTTGGGGTTGTGTCATTTTAACATGACATTAACATGTTTTAATAATCCCTACAATATACTGTTCCAGTCATAAGTGTGAATATAAAAGTTGACATAAATGCAGAGGAACTTTGGGGCTCTAATGACGTATTTGAACGATTTTTTTAATTTTTTTTGCTCAGGGTGGAAAGATGAAACATTAACTTCAAATTTTTAACAAAACCATTAGCCTCCCATATTTGTCTCTAGTTCATCTATTCTCTAGTCCACATAAATTCAATTTACACTTGTAGACTAAGATGTAAGGCTGGGGTAAAGAGTCTTTTTTTCTGTCTGTAGATGGAAAGGTTATAAAAGCGAAGAGCCTGTGGGAGAAGAATGGAGCGGTGGTCATGGCCGTACGGCGGCCTGGATGATTTTTGTGCAGAGAGGTAGTGTCAGACTTGACGTTTCAATGCTTTCATAGATTAATAGTTTAAATTCCTCTCATGACGTCATGTTCTACTATCCATAGGAGGCCTCTGAGCTGTCCTCTCTGAAGCCCCAGCTGGAAGAGCTCGGGGTCCCTCTGGTTGCCGTGGTGAAAGAGAACGTCGGCTCAGAGATCCAGGACTTCAGACCGCACTTCGCTGGGGACATCTACGTAGATGAGATGGTTAGCAGCTGGAATCTTAATGTTTTGACTGTCCAGCCTCTCACCTACCTGAATTTATACCTACCTGAGCACAGTATGACAATATAATTTTGACAAATGGTCCCAAAATTAATGTCATATTAGGAGAGTTTCTGAATCTCAGTTCCCACTGTAGCTCTGGCTGAATGTTTAGGGTCTGTCATGCTGAAAGGTGAAGCTTATTGTTGAAAGGTGATGAAATGTTGGCATGGATTCGTTTCAAGGCGCTAACCAGAATCAATTTGATTTTAGAAACATTTCTATGGACCATTGCAGAGAAAGATGGGAGGGCTAGGCTTCATCCGGCTTGGGGTGTGGCAGAACTTTATTCGGGCCTGGAGGTCTGGTTACCAAGGCAACATGCACGGCGAGGGCTTCATCTTGGGAGGAGTGTTTGTCATCGGACCAGGAGATCAGGTAATCTGACCGTCAATCTGAACAGCGCAGATTATTATCACGCGGCTTAAAAAACACAAAAAAACCCTTCTTCTGAACCGTGTTTGCTGTTTTGCAGGGAATCCTCCTGGAGCACAAAGAGAAGCAGTTTGGCGACAAGGTGGACACAGCAGATGTCCTGAAGGCTGTGCAGAAAATTGTTCCAGTGGAATAGAACGTTGATTTAGATCAGAGCTAAAATGAACAAATAATTCTACTTTGAGTTGTGGTCAGTGACTGTTTACGTTGACTAATATGGCAGTATACCTCCAAGTAATTTGCTGTTGGATATGAAATTGAATTTTAAGGCACAAGACAGAATGAATGTTTATTACAGATATGTTTTTTTCTAATTATAATCAGAGTAAGGCACTTTCTTTCAGATACATTAAGATTCAGGTAGAGCGATTATAAAACGAAGCATCACTTGAAAAAGATCCAAATTACTTTTCAATTCTAAAGGCTTGATGTCACATTGACGTGTGATGTTTAATTATCAGTCCGTCATATGTAACTGGTATATTTGTCATGTTTTTAACATGTTAAAGCTAAAGTTGTCAGTCCTTGTCCACCACCTGGAACATCCTCGGTCATTGGAGACAACAGTGTCTGGTCTGTGTGTGTGAAATAATGACAACTTGACTCTAAACTCAGTGCAGAGAGGAGCAGGTTTGATGCCCCCCACACGCACACACAGGTTCAGCTGCTGTCATTATGCTGGGGAGTGTTTGAGGCACTTCAAGCAGGTTTTATTTTACTTGTACGAGTGTGTTTTCGTGCGAGGAATGTACTGTTTGTACCTGGACACGCGCTTCCAAGCTGTAGATGAATAAATCATCACTGTACCCCAGGTGCCCTTGTGTGTTCATTTTACTGCAGCAATATCAGAATCTTTTTTTTTTTTCTTTGCTTGTGCTGCACCAGTCATTGGAACAATTATTTTCCTGAAATATTTCAACATAGACAATCCTGTTTTAAAAGGTCTTGGAAAAAAAAACAAAAAACTTGTTTATATGCTCTTTTGTACTTCCCATTTCCTAACTTAATGTTGTCTAAAAGTTATTTGAAAGGGTCACGTTAACAGATATTGTAACCGGTGCAAATGTAAACATGCTGAAGTAAGCAAGTTTCCATTTCCTTCATTCATTACTGGGTAACATTCACAATATACTCATGCATGCAAGAGTGAAATGATGTAGTAACAATATATGCACCGTATAAAGTGCATTTTATTTGTATGTGCAAGATGTGGCTTAAACATTTGACAGGGAGCGTGCATAACATTTTGAGGGAAATAAAAAAATAAAATAAGAAAGGAGGAAGCCAATAAATCAAACCACTGCTGGTACCTGGAGCAGATCCAAACACTGAGCACCTCGCTAGAGAAAGCAAAAACAAACGGCCCACTGATGTATGTAATGCAGTAATGCTGTTTCACACATTTGGGTAAACAGATTAAACCACAAGACGTATTTACATGCATGTAAAAATGCACAGCAGAACAGTATGAAATAAAGTACCAGACCGACCAGAACAGTCCACATGTAAGTACATGCAGATTTTCACACTGCAGGAAATCAGTCCAGCAGTAATTAATATTCTGGTTGTTTTCAGACACATATTGAGATGATAGTTTTAAATATTAGATATGGTGGACATTCAGGTATTACAGGTGGGATATTATTATAGACCTTCACTTACCTGACTTTAACGGCTTATCCACATGCAGTCTTGAAGGGTCCTTCACTGTTTTCCGGGGTGGATGGACCAACGGTAGCTTTTAGTTTAAAGAATTTACTTTATGATTGCGGGTGCAGGTTTATTTAAACTTCTGTACACAACATGCGTGTTTTAAAAAGTGGATTACTTAATCTTTAAATCATTTGACAGGTGATATGTCCGTCAAAACTAGGTTCGTAAAGCTTTGTTTACAATGACTCTATAGGCTTGAGAGCAGTTATATCAGTAACTGATAAAGTTTATACTGTATATCAATCTTCAATCTATGAAGATTGATATATAAATCTTAATTTTTTTGATCAATCAATCAAAATCAGGCCTTATCAGTGAAGAGACCTGATACGACCGCATCAGTCTTTTCAATTTGAATTTGGGTGCACTGCATTTCTTTTGGAGTTTCTACTTGGCTGATTACTGTAAAAACATCTCAGTTTATTAAAAATGATGAAAAGCTCTGAAGTTTTCAGTCAAATAAGATGAACATGCAAATATGCATAGAAACTCTGCATTTGCCTCTTCGCTTTAGCTCCTTGTCCTTCATCACACTGCTTTCACATATTACACATTCACTCTGGCTCCAACATCTGCAACACGTGCTTTTATTGCTCTCGGTAAAATACATCTTACATCATGGAAACATTTTGAACAATACAAAACAGAGGGAGAAAAATACTGTGCACCAATACTGACAAGTCTAAATGTACATGACAGAAAACCAATAACATTCATGGAGTGTAACAAGAACATGGATTGTCCTTACATTTGTGCTTCCACCAGTCAAAGCATGCAAACAGAGGTGAAAGTCAGGGTCAGTGTCAAGTGTTCAACAGTGTTTTTGGAGAGTTAAAGTAAATGACAACTAAAATATATTGGTATTTATACATAACTAGTTCAGTAACTTTGCACTCCTGACTGTGCTTTGGGATTTTCTTACACAGTTTGGTGTAAAATGCAGCACTGTGCAGGCTGAGCGGCACATGTACAAATAAATGCATTCAAGAAAGTCTACATCATAAAGCTGAGAAAAAGCTGCATAAAGAGATTCTTTCTTCTCCAAGGAGTTCTTAGCCACCTTGTCTTTGGATGCGTCAGGTTATAATGGTACAGTCAAAGGCTGAGATGAATCAAACTGTTCTATTCCTGTTAAGCTAAGAGCTGCAGAAAATTCTTAGTGATGAGCAAAGTTTGCAGAATTATTTTTTAGGCGCCTCAAGATTGTTGCAACAAACACACATTCAATGCACGCTGTAAAACGCAGGTTTTAAAGAGCAACAGAAATACACTCAGGTCCAGAAGGTAGCACAGCAAAGGCTATAATGTAGTGCAGCATCACCCTCAATAGGAAAACGACACACAGGAACCCATCCACACTGCTGCAGCAACAAGCTTTTATCACAGACCACTGCTGGCTCGTCTCCCACCTTCACAATCATGTGTTTGACTCAAGCATGTAAAGGGAAGAGACTCAAAGGTAGCGCTGTCTGTAGTCATGGATGAAGCATGTCATAATTACATGAAAACGCATAGAATCTGTAAAGTTTTAGATGATAACCTCAAATTAAAACATTCATTAAAAAAAATTTAAAAATCAATACATTCTGATGACTTCTGACTGATAAGAATCATTAAATTTCCAGAATATACAAACAATTACCTTCTGGTGCATCTCCATACATTAGAATATCATTTATATCAGTTTCTGTAATTCAATTAAAAAAAATAAAACTGGAAAAATTATATCAATTCAGTGATGTGTATTAAGTTGGTTATTATGAGCGAATGAAAACCCAAAATTCAGTTTCTAATAAAAGCCGAGTAACATAGAAGGACTTGAAGCACAGAAATGTATGCGTTGTGGTCGACACCATCCTGGGTAAGACTGCTGACTTGACAGCCGTCCAGCAGGCAGTCACTCTCACAAACCACAACGAAGATAAACCATAAAGCAAAAGTGTTGAAGAAACTGGATGTTCAGAGTGTTGTATCAAAGCAGGGTTTCCCCCAGTGTATTATAGGCCTGGCGGCCCGCAATGCTTTACTAACCCCACCGCCAGGCTAAGCCTTTCTTGTTTATGTTTTTAAGAAAAAAAACCAAAAATGTCCTGCTTCAACCTCCTGCCAAGTTTCATGTAGATGCTGATTTTATTTTCCTAAAGGAGGTGACACCTGCTCACATAGCCAAACTATGAATGAATGCTTTAAATACCATGCATGCTTTAAATACCATGCAGTCACATTTTGTTTGATTCCTCAAAACTTCAGCAGTCAAAGCTGACCTCTTCCATACTACACTGGACTGATGCTGTAATTCATGGAAGTACAATGCATTAACTCTACAATAATATTCTAATATATCATGATGCACCTGTAGGTTTGTGAGTAGGAACACATTAGTGCAGTTGCCAGAGTCCCTTCACCTTTTCCATTGGTTTACAATAAATGGGTAATTGCAAAGTCACAAACCTCACTACAAACATAGCCTGTACAGTCTTACTGTCACTACATATGTATATATATATACCTATATATAGTTATATTTTTAAACAGGAGCATACAAAGCATCTCATTGCACAAGTGTTAAATGATTGCTGGTAAATTGTAAATAGTGAGTTTCCTCAGAAGATGAATCCAAACAGAGTCACTCATTAGCACTCAGTATGATGAAGTCTCACTCAGATGCAGCAAAACTCCTATAAACTAGCAGCTGACCTTATTCTCCAGTGCATATATCTGTGCTCCATATTTTACATAAGTATTCAGAAAATATATACTAGTTTCAATTTATTTACGACAAACACTATGACGACTTGTATACCCTCACATACACCACTATCACTATGTAATCACCCTGAATAGCTAGCTGTGTGTTCGGTGACCTCATTAAATGACATAAGATGCTCAAAGCAATTATTGAAACTCACTGTGCACCTAACGTTCATACTTTAACATTTGTTACAACGTTTACTAATTTCTTTTGGTAGAACTGGATCTTAATGGTGTAAGCAAAGTTCTCAAAACAGCAAAAAATCTTTTTACTATATTTTTAATTTAAATAAAGGGGAGGGAAAAGCTTGTTTGAAAGATTTCAGGTGCCTATATGTCGGCTTGAGTTCTCTGCATTTAATATAAGAATAAAAGTAAGTTGGGGATTTTCAAGTTAGATAAGTGCAGTTTTTGCTTCCTTCCTGTGAGCGACGTGTAGATAACAGCACAACCACTAACAATGTAATGTAAAAAAAAACAAAACAGTGTGGCTTCTCTAGAGTAATATAAACTACACTCATTAGATTTCACTCATCTATGTCCTCTAAATATTTTCTGAAGCACATGTACCTAAAGGTTTAAGTACACTTGGAGGACAGTTGAAGAGAGCTGCTCCTGTTAATGAGAGGCTGTGTGATACAAAACAGGAACTCACATCAGGGGATTATTTTTTTTTTAGCAAAAAACAGAAGCAAAAATTTTACACCATGTAGCTTGTGTGATGTTTCAAAATTAGGGGTTAGAAACATTTAGAAATCATTTATCACTTAGCTGCTCTTAAATTAGTTCTGTCCTGATCTGCAAAACCTGCATGACCATTCAAAAACTGATCAACTTTATAAATACCCATTTAGGGTTGAAACTATGGATCAAATTAATTATGATGAATCGATTATTGAAATAATTGCAGACTAATTTAGTAATTGGCTAATTGCTAACTGGAGCATGCAGACTCTAAAACATGCCATATGCTAAAAGAACAAAATACCCACAGCAGTAATTAAGCCAAACCTGTACAAACAATTTACATTTTTCCTTTGTCTGTAAATATGTGTTAAAAAAAAACTCCTCAAGTGGCAATGTTTTAGCTTTACCTGGTTCAAATACTGTAAAAAAAATCTTCTAATAGAACATTTAGCTATCCAATTATTAATCAGATCATTCATAAAATAGTCAACACATCAGCCCTAATGAGGCCAAGTCAAGCTTTTCACATGTTGATGTTAAAAGTATTTTTTTTAACTGCAGATGAATCTTTTGCATCAAATGATCTAGTTAACATTGAATCAATGCTGTTGTTGAGCTTATGGCAACAACATTTGATCTTCTTATTTAAAAGGGAATTTGATTATTTGCATTTATTTTTATATTTTAAAATATTTCTAATATTGTATAATATACAATATCAGAAATAAAAAAATTGCAGGAGGTGCCAATTATTTTATCCGATTGTCAGATTAATTGATAGAATAATTGATTACTAACATAATTATTTGCAGTCTTATTCCCACTATTTAAAACGTGCTTGTTTTATGGTAAAAAAAAAAAAAAAAAACATCACAATTTTAGGGTTTAGAAGAAGTTTCATATTTCTGAATAACTAATGGAAAACACACCAGGTCATGGCCTAATGCAAAAAAAAAAAAAATATATATATATATATATATCTTTGTACTATTAGACGTTATATTATGGAGATTCTGTGCAAATTTGACAAGAAAACACAGAAACAAGGTGAAAGTATTACTTTGCATCGCATTTAGATTTAAACTACAGTTGAGTTGACTGTTTTTCAAGATATTAAGAGTCAACTGGGAAGGCTTATAGAGCCACAGGCTGAAAAACCCCGGTCAAAACAAAGATAATACACAAGGCAACGTTATATTCAGGAGACACAACTAACAGGAAAAACCTTCATTTATAACTTGAATATTCTAGTAGGACATTAAAAGTAACATGTAGTAAACCACCAGTCAGTGATTATCAGCTTCCTGTGTTTTCCATCAAGAGGAAGACGAAATAAAAATACAAGACCCAAATAGATACCAAAAATAAAAATGACTGCAAAAGCATAAATAAATGTTTTTCACTCTCACCCATGGCCATGATAACAGACATGTGTCTGTGTGTGTTTGCATGTTTCCTGCTGATGTGCCTACAGGCCCTTGTTGAAGTAGACGGTGGTGGTGTCTGGACTTAGCTGCCGTATACTCTCCTGCAGATCTGCCTCCAGTCTGCTCACGCTCATGGAGCTGCAAAGATATGGTTGACCATTACTCTGAAGTCAGCTTACATTAGATAACACTTCTCTACCTGTGCAGAGGCACCAAGGAAGTTGCTGAATGTACCTTTTCTGAGGGAACAGGGCGCAGCAGAGAGGCGTTGCAAACACCAGGCTGGAAAGACAGGGATTTTTTTTTAGTTGCAATTTTAAAGCACGTTTGGAGAATATAAGCTTATCTTACTCACCACATACCGACGAGCCCCACTTGGACAGGAGCATTCAGAATTGGGAAACGCTGCAAGAAAATTAACAAAAAAGAAAAGTAGTAAAATTAGGCAGATTTACACCAATTTGATGTTTATCTGTTATGATGTCATCATCACCAACTGTGATGCAAATGTTGGGTCTTGTGAGTTCAACCTTCTTTATGTTATCGGTACTTTATTCTGATGAAATATTTAAGAATTTTAAATGTTTCGACAACTTTTTTTTTTTTTTAGCAAATGCATCTTTGTATGAAAGGAGTTGATATTTATTATTGTTAACTCTTCTAGTTGAGAACCTTTGAAATCATTTGCTACACGGATTCAAATAACTTTTTGCCATTCATCTGCAGTCTAACCAGAAGCCCTGGGCTTCCTGAAGCATTCTTCACTCCAGGTTAACCTTTGACCTTTACGATTAAAAAAAGAATACAAAAACCGCTCTCTCTCTTAAAGTAAGGTTTTTAAGCTGATAAATCTCTGTGCCATAATTCAAATCAATGTAAATCAGTCTACAAATAATCTAATAACAAAGTCCTGCCATAAAACTGCGAAACACATTCGTGTGGCTGACAAAGCTTTTTCCTTCCTATCTCATTTGGACTGAAGAATGTTGTGCGCCTACCTTCATGAAGGCTTTCTTCTCCAGAGCATTCATTATAACAGGAGGAATGGCTGTGAAAAAAAAAAGTAGAAAAATGAGTCAAGGTTGCCTCAGTCCAATAAGCAAGAAAAGTAAAAAGAAGACGAACCACTTCAGGGAATGGCATTCTTTTATCTTCCAACATAACTACAGTTAAATATTCATCTGATCAGATCAAAGTAATCCTCTGTACACAACATTCATTCAGATTAACCTTATCTAACGAAGAATGGCCAAAGCTGCTTTTATTTTGCCTTCATGCACTTGCGAAACTCTGGCAAAACAGCTATGTCGACATTCCTGGGCCTCTGTATCACATTTTTATTTAGACTGCAGCCAAAGACGGCAAGTCAGATATGAGGGGAAGATTTTGTGCCCCCAACCCAGAAGGAAAAAAAAAAGTTGCATTCTTCTCTGGAAATAAACCTGTTCTGCACTGAACCAATATGGTGTCACTCAAAAACATTAATTCGCCAAGAACGTTCTTTTTTTTTGACCAACATCTAAAGTAATGAGATTAAAGAAAAATGATAGTTACTTGAACCAACTCTTTGTAGAACGACCTTCTTCTACATCTACAGGTGCAAATCTTTTGTACACATTCATTGATGAGGTACAAGGTTGAGTTACCCATTGCAGGCACCGCCATGCCAATCCTGGAGACAACCACCTGAACGATGGCTTGTTTGGCAGCTTTGGCAGATTCTCCTAACCGGTTTCCATTCTCATCCATCACCGGGATCCCATACTTCAGCTCCCTGACAGAAGGAAACAGAAAACCGGCTGAATCAAATCTGAAAAGTCCTTAAAATCCCTTCTAAGTGAAACAGGAAGTGTTCGCTAATCAATACTCTAGTAATCTCACCTCTGTCTCATGAAGGGAATATTAATACAGTTGGCAGCAGCCACGGCAGCAAAAGGGACAAACCGACTGACGATTGGGGGGAGACGCTGCAAGGACAGGAGCACAGACTGGCATCACATTGTGGATCCACATATGTTGGATTTACTTTAATTATTCATGTGAACCAGAAGAATTACCGTAGCTAGAGACTTGAGTCCGAGCGCGGTGACCACAGCTCCTGTAGTGGCACTAACGTAGGCAGCGCCAAGCTGGCTGCACAGAAGAAAATGAAGTTAATACATCAACCACATTTTTCTAAACTCACACAAGTTTAAATTAGCTGAAGACCACAGGATAAAGAGACGGTAGTACGTTGTACTAAACGTTAAATGCAAGTTCGGAGATTGCAGTTAAAGATGCCTAAAAAGCAGAGAGAAAAAAAGCACAATATTTCAGCTTCATGCTCTTCCTGACTGCATATGATTGATGCATTTTCGCAGCCAATGAATGAGCTGTCTGCATGTCTTAGAACACAGCAAAGTGGTTAGCCAGCTGTGGGCTAACCTGACGCAAGAGGCCAGTCAGTAACAGATGCCAGCATGGGGTCATGGTGACATGAATCTGAAACATGCTTAACTGTGGAACATAATACCACTGGAAGGCAGAGAACAGCAGCTCCCACATCCTCCTTACAGACAATAGCTTAGAGGGGAGGAAATCAATGATCTACACGGGAGGAGAAGAGAGAGGTCCTCCCTACTTCATGGTGATGGGAGCGTCTCCACTGCGGTTGGTGTAATTGACAATGGCGTTGAAGGACTGGTTAACCCACTGCCAGAACACAACTGCTGGAGTAGTCCTGGAAACACAAGAGGACAGCCGCCGCCTGTTAGAGGAAGTGACGATTCACCCTTATCTTTTTTTCGTTTTTTTCAAATATGAACACGGCAGCCAAAAAACAAAAGAAGTCTGAGCATAAACTATGTGATGTAACATTAAAGCTTAGAATACGTTTCACCTAAAGAAACCCATTAAAGTATTTATAACATATCTGCAGACATTATGCATTCAGAGTTTGAGTACAAATTGCAAACTTTCAGTGAAACTGCATAACAAAGACACATTTCCAATCAAATTTAAGATCTCTTATCAGAAAAGAATTCCTCTTAAAACACTGAGTATCGACACCGCGTTGTCATTCTTAATGCTTCTGCATCACAGCAGACATCAATCACAACAACTTTGATGTAATAACACCTCCTATATGTTTACATTGCACCTAACATGAAATGCACAAACCCACTACTTTGATTGTGCAAATACATAATTTATCAGTTATGCAGCAGTGTTTGTTTGAAGGGAAACAGGAAGGGGTTCAAGTGGTTTCATATAAAGTTGAGGATGTGATGATATCGACAAGTGGTTAATAATGCAGAGTAATCAGAGCAGCACACAAAAATGCTCTAGTGCACACCAAACACTAAGTCAACATAATACCATAAAGTCTGCTGTAAATCAGAACACAGGCCTTTAACATGTGCTTTATAATTTGAGGTGCTATCCACACCCAATCAAACACAAAGATAGTCATATGAACAGACCTGATGTGTGCGTAGAGGAAGCCATGGATGGCCATGTCAACAGAAACTTCAATTTCTGCTTGTGATCTCATTTGTGTGCAAAGCCAGCACCAGTTTTGACACTATGAAAACAGATTTACATTGTGATGCTTGCTGTAAACAACTGTGTTCTAAGAATAAAGAAAGCCAAAGATTTTGCCTCTTAACCACTAGACTTCAAAATGAGCCATTATTGTCCAGAAACAGCAGCGAAGAAAGTTTTAAAAACAGAAACCGTTTTTAAAGTCGTACTGATGGCCTCCAGATTTTAGGCAATCATTACCTTAATACTATTTTATTTACTAACCTTAGTGCTAACACTAACCTTAGTGCTTAGTAAAATATATGGTTTTGTTGATCATACTATTAATTTGTCCAATTACATTTATAGACAATTAAGTGAGAACAAACTACATACATGAAAAGTAAATAGTGAAAAACTGCTGTCCTCTAGTGGTGAATTACAAAAACACGGTGGAACACCATGTATCTATCAGTAAAAATTGCTATTTAGTAATAATATAGCAGTTAGTAAAAAATAAACAAAAACAATGGAATATAAATAAATAAATGTGGTTTATAGGGCTGTATATTTTTACATCACTTCGAATTAAATAAAATAATTTTGTAACTTTGTCATTTGGGACCAGTCATTCTTTTTTGGACAACATTTAATTGTTGCTGTCGTATCAAGAAAAAGTCATCAACTCAGTCAGTTATCAGTATTTACATGTGAGGGTGGCTTTTTAGATTCTTTTAAGAGGATTTTCACTGCATACAGATTAAACTTTCTATTTATAGGCACTGCTGTATCCAATGTCAAAGCTGCCCGTTTTTTTTTTTTCTCTTTCAGATATTATTTTGTCAAATGAACTTCGGAGGGGGTTGAAGAGGGTTGTAATCAGTGATCTCTGTGCCGGAAGCTCTGCTGTACCTGTAGAAGGTGAGCATGCAGCCTGTGATGGACATGTTCATTGGCACCTGAGCAGACATCCGACCAATCACAAACATCTTCTCTCCAGTGTCGGGATGGAAAGCAGAGTCGTAAATGTACTTGGCTCTCCAAAGTTCATCCTCGGTCAGGCCAGGAGTCACGGTTCCAGCTCTGAAAATACCAAAACAGCATAAAGATGTTGTATTTTCACAGAAATTTTAAAGAGGCAGAAAAAAAAGTTGTGTTAAAGTTAGAAGTGTTATAACTTCTATTCTCCACTATTGTAAATACGCTCGATCATCCATACAGGAAGACCAGGGGGAAGCTAGATTCAGTTTATGCCTCATTTACCTGACCACTTCTGACTCTATTTTCCATCACCTCACCTGTAGTTCTCTACGATTACTCTGGATTCTTCCAGCGTCTCAGAGGACAGCAGGACATTCCTGGGATCTGTGACCATGAAGAAGTGTTTGGCACGTCCCATGAAGGTCCCCTGGTCCCATCTCGGCTCCTTAATGTTTATGTCGAGTGACAACTCTTCAGACATCCTGGACTTTCTCTCAAGAGAAGCAGAAATTTAAGTTATTGACATCTTTTGAAAACCGCTAACAGATTAGCTTTTAGGCGTATCACAACCAGACCTTTTTGATGCTAATGCTAATATCCATCTCACTATGAATATTCATATAGAGTCTGACATTATTAATTAATTGTACTATGTTTTGAAAATTAGCATGTTTGTCATCAAAAACAAAAAATTAAACTAAATAATAATTTTATAATCACAAGTTCAATTGTTCAGTCACAGAACAAGGAAACGAGAGCATTAGACAAATTTTGACGATTATTAATGCACTGTATTTGCAGTACAACTGCAGAGGTAAGATTGATATTATATAAACTTCAGCAACACTGTTTTAGTGCTTGTTTCTACCCTGCTAAGCTCGTTTTCTCCCAGTATTACACAAAGGTGAAACAATGCCTGGTGAAAACATTTTGACAGTACAACCAAGCAGACCTTTTGACTATTTTTCATTTAGTGCTCTTGAAATTCTTGAAAATGCACAACCACAAACATGTGTTTAACCAAGGCTTCAAAATTTTGGAAGTTTAAAAGTGAAAGCACTTTATGAATGAAAGTTTTTGAAGGTGCTACAGAATTTCTTTCATTTTGATATCCAGCTGATTTTTATAGCTGGAAAAAAAACTGGTAGATTTTAACTAAGAATATGGTGTAAGGATTTTCATATATTTTATATGGGTAGATTAGTCTAATGGACATCTCTAAGTACAAATCTTTGCATATTTGCAGCCAGAAAACACATGAATGTTTTAAAAAATTTTTTAAATCAATTAACCTTCATTGCCATCTATCTGGTGGCAAGATAAGCTATGATAAGATAAAAACAACATTTGTTTCAGATATTTTAACCTTTTTTTAAGACTAATTTATCTGCAAGGGGTCAAATTTGGATCAGCAGTTATTTTCTTGTTGTCATTTCAAGACATATTTGATAAAAAAAACAAACAAACAAAAAAAAAAACAAAGACAACTGAGTTTGAGTTTTGGAGGTTTTCTAGTCTTTCCATGGCTAATATTTATTCACCAGAGAAAAATTAGTAGATATATTTGTAATTGAAGATTTGAAATGAAATGTTTGTGTAAAACATAAATGCTATCTACTTTTTAATTCACACAGATCCAAGTAAAGAATTACAAAAAAAGATGTCCAACCACAATACAGTAATGCTATAACTGTGGTTTAAACAGCAGTTATTTCACTATGTATAGAGGCAAAAACAGTACTGATCCCGTGGACAAAAGGCCACAAGCACAAAAAAGTAGAAGTTTTTCGTTCCGCAAAAAAACAAAAACGGGAAACTGGGAAAGAAGCTGAATAAAACCACGACACACCCGATGACAGATGTAGGGAGTCGTGAGATGCTAGAGCAATGTAGCCTTCTAGCATGGTAGCTCAACGGAATCCACGCTATAGTACACTAAAACAATTCGTCAGGAGGATAAAATCAAGTTGAATCCCAGCCATGTTAGTCATCACAGATCGCACGATAAAACAGACCCCATTTGAGTAAACAAAAACAATTATTTCCAAGCGATACTGAGCCAGTTAGCCGCTTGGTTTTAAAGCTAAAACCATGATGCTAGCACTTTAATTACCGTTGGAAGGACATATTTCACGAAGGAAAATGTGTCAATTTAATCGGGTTGTGATAGAAAATATTAAGAGAAATAAATGCGGTCAGGCCCAAAACGTACCTGGTTCAATTACTTAGATTTTTGAAAATGTTTGACCTCTCAATATCACAGCACACACCGGGTGGACCTCTGATGCTTTCATGTGCTCTGAACAATGCCGTAAATTGCATTTTTCTGACAAATTGAATGAGAGGCACACGATATGTTGTGGATGGGGAAAAAAAAAAAAAAAAAAAAAGAATAGCAATATCTCATCACTTTGATCCCATTTAAGGACCAGACAAGCTTTGTACTGCAACGATAATGTGACGCTACATGTATTTCACAAATACTTTGTGTGCCAAGTATCTGTGATACCGATTGAAACATTGTCACGTAATCTACATTTTCAGTGAGTGAATATAAGCAAATATACTTAATTTAGCCTATTAAATATAATAATTTTGAATAAAGCAAATACACAAATAAGACATGGCTTTAATATGTTGCCACTCAAATTCTTTTGAGGGTAAGTGAAGGCAGCACCGTTGTATGTGACACGCCGAGGGCGGGGTTAGCTGCATGTGGGCGTGTGAGGAAAGGAAATACGTGATTGGTTGAAACCCTACATTGCTTTTCTGAAATTATTTTATTCCAAGCTTTTGTAAATGTAATAATAAAGCTCAATGATTCTGATTTGCTCGCACAAAGTAAATATGTACCAGAGGAAT
>CAEFZX010004990.1:0-25771 GCA_903066825.1 Alfaro cultratus | reverse complement strand
CAGGAGGAAGAGGAGGAGCAGGAGGAAGAGGAGGAGCAGGAGGAAGAGGAGGAGCAGGAGGAGGAGGACGAGGAGGAGCAGGAGGAGGAGGAGCAGCAGGAGGAGGAGGAAGAGGAGGAGCAGGAGGAGGAGGAGGAGCAGGAGGAAGAGGAGGAGCAGGAGCAGGAGGAGGAGGAAGAGGAGCAGGAGGAGGAGCAGGAGGAGCAGGAGGAGGAGGAGGAGCAGGAGGAAGAGGAGCAGCAGGAGGAGGAGGAAGAGGAGGAGCAGGAGGAAGAGGAGGAGCAGGAGGAAGAGGAGGAGCAGGAGGAAGAGGAGGAGCAGGAGGCCCTGCGGGCCTTTTGTTTGGAGCACAACAGTGAAACTCGTCCGATAAGATGAATCCCGTTCAGCTGTAAATCGGCTCCTCCAGTCGGAACCGACCAGGCCCTGAACGGGTCCCGGTTGACCCAACTCAGCTGCTGATGAAACAAAGAGTTTCCGGTGCTGATTAAACTCGGAGCGAAACTTTTCTTTGTTCCCGTTTTTCTTTAGATGAGGAACAAAACTAAACGCTGAAATGTGTTTAGTTTAGTTCAAAAGAAAACGAGCTAAAAACCCGCTGAGACGTTCAGGTGTCCTCGGATCTCCCAGCTCCAGAACCAGCGTTTAATCGTTAACAGCAGCGGTTCTGCTCCCGGTTCGGTCCAAACCGAAGTCCAAACATCTCCCAGCAAACACGAACAGAACCAGGTCCGCCCCAGGGCGGCTGTGGTCCGGTTCCGGCAGCGGAACCAACTCTTTAACCCGGGCTCAGGTCGCCAGATGTGGGGGAACCGAGCCGAGACGAACCGAGCTAACGGCTGTTAGCTCACTAGCTCGCTAGCGAACGCGACCAGAACAACAGTATCAAACTTATTATTTTAACTTTATTCCTTTAAGGTAACAATGAAACTTACCGAGACAGGAGGCGTCGGTACCGGACGGCGCTTCCCGCAGCCGCTCCGCCGGGTTTCTAACGGGTTAGTGAAGTCAAGGCGGTCGGAGGAGCAGGAGGTTCCCTCCCCTTCACCACCAGTCCCACACCGCCCACAGCAGAAGGTTCACTCGGCCCGGCGAAAGTACAGAACTACCGAGGTGCCAAAACCACACAGCAGAAGATTCACTCGGCCCGGCGAAAGTACAGAACAACCGAGGTGCCAAAACCACACAGCAGAAGATTCACTCGGCCCGGCGAAAGTACAGAACAACCGAGGTGCCAAAACCACACAGCAGAAGGTTCACTCTACCACAAGAAAATGCACCCAGATTGTGAAGTGCAACAAGACTCAAAGAAAGAGAAACTATTGAGTCTAAATAGTTAAAATTACAGAACTACTGAGGTGCCAAAAGAGAGTAAAGATTCACTCTGCTGCATTAAAATACAGAAGTATTGAAGTGCCAAACAGAGCCAAACGAAGGAGAAAAGATTCAGTGTGCCACGTTAAAAATTACACAACTACTCAGGTGCCAACACCAAAGATTCACTCTGCCGCCATAAAAAATACAGAAGTATTTAATACATATACGTAGTTTGTCATTCAGTTGAATGACAAATTAGTTTTTATTATTACCCATTTAGTTTTTATTATTACTTTAAAACTGTGGACACAAATTTAGAGCATACTTAGAAGGTCCAGAGGACACTTACTTACACTCATTTAGCAACCAGGAACTGGGATTAGAACAAACTTACAATACAGAAAAAACTACTTTAGCAACTATTTGTTGGACTCTTATTCCTCCAGCATTATTAGACTCCTGTTCTTCCAACCCAGAACAGGAACTAGACCGGAGGAAACTCACCAACTCTGAACAGGAGCAACTAGTTTACATACTTTAGATCAACATTAGATTCTTTTTCTTCTTTTGCTCTTTCCTTTGGTTTGTCATTTTGTTTGTATTTCCTTTTAATTCCTGTACAGCACTTTGTGTTGCCTTGTTGCTAATGTAACCGGATCCTTTCTGCGTTGTGCTGGTTTTAGTGAGTAATCAGGTTTGTCTTTAAAAAGGATGGTTTCTTGATTTATTCTGACAGCAACAAACAGAAAACAACCGTGTTACAGGCTGCCGCTCCAAGTCCTACACAAAGCAAAAGTACATAACAGAAATTAACTTGACTGGATGTATTTAGATGAAAAATAAACAGCACACGCCTCTCCTGCAGGACAACATGACGAAAGGGCCACAAACAATTTAAAGGCAATACCACAGAAGAAGAAATAAAAAGCAGGGGCTTCTGCTCTTAAAGTAACAACAAACAAATACATTTTGTGTAACTATAACAAAAGAGAAATACAACCAGGTTACACTAAAGATGTGCTATATAAATGACCTTACCTTCCCTCCACCACTCCATCGTCACTGAGGAGCGGTGCGACTTGGAGCGGATCAGAAGTAGAGAGAAGTTTTGAGAAGCCTCAAACTGTACCAGGTCCAGCTGCTTTATGCATGTTGAGTCTGATTATCTGTTCCTCCGCATGAGGAGAGGATTTTCTCACAGGACTGTTGCTGAGGGCTTCAAAACGACCAAAGTAGCTCAGTTAATTCAGAAATCTGTAGCAGGACAAAGGAGCAGCCTGTGGTTGTCCTGATGCTTTGCCACATGAACAAGAGCTTCACAACCAGAGCCAACGAGACGAGGAAAGATTCCCTTTGAAAGAATTACAGAACTCCTGAGGTGCCAAACTTTACAGCAATGAAAAGAATGGAGCAACTTAAATAAATCTGACTATGAAGTGTTTCTTAATAAACAGGTTTGAAATGTAAAACCTGTCACTGAGCCAGGTCTCTGCAGAAACCAGGTCAAGACCCAGCTATGGACCAGAACCTGAGGCTCCTCAGAGGGAACCGGATCATGATGTCAGAGGTCAGAAATGAGGAAGAATGAGGTCATTGTTGCTTATATGAAGTTATGGTTTAAAAACTGATGCAGTTCTAGAACAAAATCCCAGTTAAAAGTCAACATTTCACCCAGAAGATCAGCTTTGAAAATCACAACTACCTGTAAGTGACCTTTACCTTTATGAAAGCGTTGAGCCAAACCTCATTTCTTCATCCGATACCAGACACAACCCTGGTGGAGACTTTTAGCTCCTGAATGAGTCTCAGGTCAAAGGTCAAAGGCTTAAATAGCAAGACACCTGGAAATGTTCTGGTACCAGATTGGAAATGAGAAAAAAAAAAAAGACTTCAGGTTGCATTCACACCAGTGCTGCTTAATCCGATTTAGTCCAACTCCGGTTCGAACCCAAACCTCGGGTCTGGGTTCGGCTGAAGTCAACTCTGGGGTTTCGAATGCATATATGAACGGCAAGAGGACTGGAGGCCGCTCCAAAAGCAGGAAGCGAACTACAGCACAGAGCATTCTGGGTAAATGCAACCAAAACAAACGCGCTAGGCTAGTGCTAGTGGGAGAAATGGATCCAGAGACAGAAGAGAAATCCGACAAACGCTAAAATCTGATGCCACTCCATTTTTGTTTCCATTTGTTGAAGAGGGAAGTTGCGTTCAGTGTCTTCTTCAGAGGTTTGTGAGTCGTTTCTTCAGTGGTTTTGGTGCGGCGCCCCCACAGGTGAGGCAGGGAACAAGTTTTTCAAACGGTTTAATTTATTTGGCACAGAGCAGTGTGAAAGAACGGGTTTGTCAATTAATTAGGATCGTTATACACAATAGCTGAAACTTTGGTCCCAATTGAACCGGGTCTACCGGATCATCAGGCGTGAAAAAAGCCTCAGAAACCCAGGAGAACCTTGGACCTTCTGAATCAGAGGTTTTGGTGCAGTGATCGTTTTGTTTCAGGGTTGTTGGAGAAATGGCCCAAACTCGTTTGTACCGGTTGCTTCCTCGCCGGGTCTCAGCCGCCCAGACCAGGATGGACAGCCTGGTGCCGGTTCTGTGGGACCGGATGTTCCCCAGGCTGCTTTTCGGGCCCAACCACAAGTTGGAGCGGATCTTTGGCGGCATGCTGCACCACCCGGAGCGCTCCGCCATGCAGATCTGCCCGTATTACTTCGACCAGGTGACCTGGAGGCTCCCAGCCGCGTCGCCCTGGTTGGTGGTTCGCTCACACTGACGTCACGTCCGCCGCTGGTTTGTCTCTGTGTGATCAAACTTCCCTCCTGGCTTTAAGGCAGAACAACCTGGAGCTGCACTGCTTCGACTCCTGGGGCGACGTGCAGAAGGAGAAGCAGCGGAGCGCGGAGCAGCAGCAGAGCGGAGGCAGCCAGCCGGGGAGCCAGCCGGGGAGCCGGCCCGACGCCGGGGTCTACCTGAGCCGCCTCTGCCAGCTGCAGGACCTGCAGACCGGAGGCAGCATGACCACGCAGATGTTCATCCACCTGATGTACGACTACAGCGACTGACGCCTCATTAAAACACGCCTTATTTTTAAAAACGTGAATGTTGGAGGTGTGAAAACATGATTAATTGAGTTTACGCACCAGGATGAGAAGAGCTGGAGAGGATGACCTTCAGGATCAGCACAAGGTCAGGGCAGAAATATGGGGAACCGTTTGTGAAGTTACAGTCAAAAATTAACAGCAATAATTTGAGTTATTTAGCCTAACATATTTTACCAAACTAAATATTTAGTTAACAAGCTAAATGTTTAGCTAGAGCGTTATAAATTTAACTTCAAGGAAAATATTTCACTCCAAACTAAATATTTAATTAGAAATGAAACATTTAACTTCAAACTAGTGAGGAAGCTAAATATTTTCCTCAAAACTAAATATTAAGTTAAGAAGCTAAATATTTAACTTCAAACTGAATATTTAGTTAGCAAGCTAAATGCTAAGGTTGCTAACTAAATATTTACTTAAACTACATATTTAGCGCCAAAATAGTTAGTAGGTTAAATATTTATTTTCATGTTATTTTTTTACTTAATTCACTCATTAATAAATATAAACAGTTTATGTAACAACTGAATTAAATGCTTTGATGTTTTTTACAGTTTAATTATATATTTCTTTTGTACTCGCTTTATTTTTGTCCAACAATTTGCTATAATATTTTTTTCAGTCTTCTTATTAACCATGTCAAATTATAATGTTTTAAAAACATTCTGTACAGATAATTTATTTATCCAGTGTTTAGTATTTTCTTTATTTTAGTTTGTCAGATTACAGTTCTTATTATACATCAATAAATCCGTGTTTTATCATGTTTCCATGTAATCTTTATAAACTTCATCCCATCTCAGTTTCCTGATGTCAGCTGATCTATCCCTTATTGATCTATTTATTGTTTAGCAGATCTTGTATCATAGCTCTATATTGATTCTCATAATTGATAAATATGGGAAGATGATCCCATTAGTCATTAAAATTCCACCTAATAACATTCTGTCATCATTTCTGATATTGACAATTTCAATAATACATTTTTGTTGAAATTCTAGTTTAGTTAGCAAGCTAACTATTTAGCCTCAAGCTGCATGTTAAATTTCAAACTAAATTTTTTAGACAAAATCCTTCAAGATAAATATTTTGCTGCACGGCTAAATATTTATCTGGGATAAAGACAAGGATTTAGTGTAACTAAATATCCCAAGCGTGACGCTCAGAGAAATAAAAAACTAAACTCCAGTTTTCAGAAAAACATGAAAAATACTTTCAACCTTTTTTTTATGAAAGTCCTGATTGTTTTTAAGCTTTAATGAAAACGTGTTAATATTATAGTATTGGGCAAATGGCAGAATTTCTTATAAATTATTGAGTCATAATAACATGGAAAGAAGTTTGTACCTCAGTAAAAACAATTAAATGTTTAATTTACTCATAAATTATGAATGATATTCATGGAAAACTACCCTGGTACTGGTCATTGCAGCAGATATTCCAGTTCTCAGCCCTGGGCGTTGCTTTGTGCTAATGCATTGTCTGAGGTTGCAAAAACAAATGGAGGACATTGTTTGGGGTAAAGTTACATCTGCCTGGTCGGCATGTTGAGCTCAGGAATGCTGATGGCTGCCTGGTGTTGGGCCAAACCTTGTATCCATGAGCGCTTTCACCTTTTCCACACAATGCTGGCAGAGGAAATAACTTTTATTTACTTCTTGTTAATGAATTTGGTGAATCCTGTAGCAAACAACAAGGTTCAGAGTAAAAAACACAGAAGTCAACCTTTGTACATTTCTTTTGTTTGAAGTAAAGTTGTAATATTGCAACACTGCGTTTTACAGGGTTAAAGGTCGTAGAAGGAGGATTTGAAAAGGAGTAAACAAGTTTGGCTTGTTGAAGCAGAAAGTTTGTTTCTCAAAACAAGATGGCTGCAGGGTTAAGGCTAACGAAGCTGCATCTGAATGAAGGACAAGACTTCTGAATGATGCCATAATGCACTAAGACACTAACTAACACCAAAATTAACTTACTTCGCATAAACTGTCCTGTGTTTATGTGGACAGTTTATACCTGCATGGTATAATTCTACCATGCAGGTAGGATTCTACCTGCATGTTTCTGTGAAAATCAGCAGAATTTTAGATTAAAACCGCCTCAGTGCTGCCCTCTGTGGGTTGAACGGTGGTACTGCAGCTGAAATTTCCTATTGGTTCCAGCTTGGTTGAGGTCATTCAGGCCCACCAATATAAACCCATTTCCCTCAGACACGCCCCCTGGTGGCGGGTCTGGAGGTGCGAGCCGCTTTTTTAAGTCACTAGATTTGTCGCTGGTTGCTTTGCTGAAAAAACTCAGATTTGAGTGATTTTTAACTAGATTTATTAATTGCCACATTTGTCTCTAAGGCGTTTTTTTTAATTTATTTGTAACATGTGACAAATCTACTGATTTTGAAGTCACTGGATTTGTCGCAAGTCGTCCTATTGAAAAATAAAAAATTAGCATGAGATTGTAAAACGTTGGTAAAAACTTTGTTGAAATCACTGAGTTGGCCTCCAGTTCATCCTGACCTGATTTCTCTTGGCTCCGCCCACTTTGCTGTTATTGGACATCCTTTGAGGCGAAGCTGCTCTTTCACAGGGTCGGTTCCACTTTAACGACTGTTAATCTCGGTGGTTTGATGATGCAGGTTTGTGTTTGTGAATCCTGGGATTAAATAACCAGTGAAACTCAGACGTTAATCGCCTGCTCTAACTGAACCAGCTTCATTAATCTCAGCTTGATTTTCTAAATAAAACACAGATCCTCTCCTGTTATGGAAAACGAGTTTATTGTATTTCTTTAAAGTAACACCTTGTTGAGGGAGCACATCCTATTTATAGGAAGCAGCAGAGGCTCAGGAGAGCCTCTCCCTGACGGTTGGGGCGTCTCAGGCTCAGACTGATCCGAGGTCAGGCCCGGCGCCACAACGACTAAATTTAGTCCAGAAAGACAGAATAGTGATGAATCCACGTAGACAGAAATCGATATCTGGACCCGCCGCCTCTCTACTTGTAGAACTCGTGCTCCTGCTCGTCCTTCTTGATCACCGTCTTGTAAGCTTTTTCGAAGTCTTTGGCGAGGACGATGTACCTGTTCTCCCGCACGGCCAGCATCCCGGCCTGAGGAAGAGGAGGAGAATGAGCCACGAGCCGACCTTTGACCTGGGGATGTAAAGGTGAAGGGTCAGCTCACCTCTTGACAGATGGAGTTGATGTCAGCTCCAGAGATCTTGTCGGGTCGAGCCACGTCTGAGCAGCAGTTAAAGATGAAACGGACGGAGAAAACGCGGCGCAGCCTGCCGGCAGCAGGAAGTGATGCGAGCGTCTGCAGGACGTAAACAAACCACCTGAGGAAGACTCCGGTCATCAGGCGTACTTTCCAAACAGGAAGCAGAATGAAGCGTGGAGCGTTTCATTAAATTATGACAGTAAAACCTTTAAACATTCACAGAAGTTTGCCTTTTCCTTTCTAATCTGAACCTGCTTTACCTTCACATCATGCTGCGTTCACTGACCCTCCGTAGCTGGAAACCAGAGCTTCCCCAGGTCTGTTTTTCTGCTAAAAAGTCTGACAACAGTTGCCAGAGTAAACCGTTCAGGTTGTTTAGAGTCTTGAACTCTTACAGGTCTGATTTTTAAAGTGAGGTTCTGTGACAATCGATTTATTCAGTAAATCTGCACTAAAAGAAACTCGTGATGAAAAATCTATATTTTATCATTTGAGTCTTGGACAGAAGAAAAGGTGAATCTAGTCTCTCCTGCTGCAGTGTATATTTCTTTATATTCTGTTTGGGTCTTAAGTTTCAATCTGCTCAGTTTGCTCTTTTCCACATTAAGATTTTTGATCCCTTACGTTACAGTTTTTCCTGCCTAAGTGCTAAAAGGGTCAAGAACGGCGAATGCTAAGGCTGGATGACCAAAGCCACCAGTGCTTATATCTTTATCCATATTTCAAAAAGGAAGAATTAAAAGCATGATGAGGGTTCCTTTAAAATGTGAGCCAAACATTTCTTTTATGTCATTGCTAACATGTTTTCATGCTGCTGAATATCCAAAGTGCCGTGTTACGAATATAATAAAATATAAGGTATCTGCATGAAATTATTCACACCCTGGCAGACTTGGACTTAACCAAGAAGTTGGTTCCTGACGGGAAATGAGACGAGCGTCTCAGAAAGACGATCAACGACTGATAAATGTTAGCCGAGGTGATTCAGAAGGATACAGTCCTCCAGGTCGACCTCCTCTGAGAGGTTCATCTTGCTGGTGATGGTGGAGAAGATGAGGCGTTTCTGCCGGCGGTCAGGCAGAGGGAACTCGATCTTCCGGTCCAGACGGCCCGGTCGGAGCAGCGCCGGGTCCAGAGTGTCGGCTCTGTTGGTGGCCATGATGACCTGAGGGCGGGGCGGACACACCGGCGGTGAAAAGGCTTACAAGTTCACAGGTTTTGTTAAGAAGAAAACTAATTTTCTATAAAAAAATGGAAAAATGTGAAGTGAGTTATTCTCTAAAGGGAGATTTTATAGCACAATAAAGTAACTGTTACCTTCAGATGTCATATGTGACTTAAATTAGGAAGTAAAATTTAACGCCTTGAAATTGGGCCTCTGTCTCTTTAAGAACTGAAGGAACATGATGGATCTCAGAAACTTTGATTTTACATGATGCTGCCCCTTTAAGAACGCAGGATTTTCTTCTTCTACTGTTGATCAGAACCCAGCTCCCTGGTTCTCTGAGCATTTAGTGTGAACTTTTAAGAAACAGCTGGCTTTTAAATGCCTCACCTTTAAAGAAACGGCTTCAACTCAACCAGCAGCGTCTTGTTTTTAAATTCAGGCGTTTCTGCAGCTTAATGACGATCATTTCCTGATCTTTTCACTCCAACTGGGAGAGAATCCGTCGTCGTCGTCCTGCTGCTAGACGCTGCAGGTCTTTTCAGGCGAGATAAGCTGCGATGACGTCAGCGCTCATTCATTAAGATGAAAGGTTCAGTTTGAGGCGGAGCAGCAACACAAGCGTCCAAAGAAATAAATGTGCCGTAAAACATGAAGCTTTCCACTCCTAAAAGACTTTCCGTTTGATGTATTTAATGTTTCATAACTAAATGAGAAAACGGACGTTTAGTGGCTGATTCTGATCTCCTGGTTCCAGCTTTAATGCAGTGAGTTTGCAGGTTCTTAGAAGCTTTTAATCCACCAGAAAACAACAAAAATAAGCCTAAAACTTTTTTTTTTTTCTGTTTTTTTCCCATAAAATTAACAGCTGGATCTGAACCGCTGCTTCACCAGATCCACCATGTTCTCTGGTTTCTATGGAAGCCCAAAAGGCCCAACAGGAAGTCATAATTACACGTTTTAAAGACAATTATAACTTTTAGTCACAATTTCACATTTTAAAAAGGTCAAAATTTTGACTTTGTTATAATTTTGAGTAAAGCCAATAACAAATTTTAGTAATAATTTCAAATTTAAAGTCAGTTTAGATTTTTAAGACATAAATACGAGTTTTAAAAGTCAATTTCAAGTTAATTTAACATTTTAAAGTTGTAGTCTTACATTAAAGTTTTTGATCATTATTTTGCCTTTTTGAAGTTCACATATAAATGTCACAGTTTTGAGTTTTAAATCCTAATTTTGAATTTTTAAGTCATACTTTTGAATATTAAGAGTCATAATTTTGAGATTTAGGTCCTAATTTAGAGTTCTAAGTCTGACCGGACGAGGCCTCACCCGGTCAGCTGACGGCGCAGCTGCAGGTGAGCCGCAGCCGGACTCACCTTGACGTTGACGTTCTGGTCGAAGCCGTCCATCTGATTGAGCAGCTCCAGCAGGATCCGCTGCACCTCCCTGTCAGCTGCAGGGAAACAGAGAGTCAGCCGCGGCCGGCCGCTTTCAGGCACCCGGGCGAAACGCAGCCTCACCTCCGGTCTGAGCGTCGAAGCGCTTCGTGGCGATGGCGTCGATCTCGTCGATGAAGATGATGGCCGGAGCGTTCTCCTTGGCCAGCCGGAAGACGTCCCGCACCATCCGCGGCCCCTCGCCCAGGTACTTCTGGACGAACTCCGACCCCACCACGCGGATGAACGCCGCTGCAGGAGAACAGGAAGTGGCGTCAGACATGCAGCCGGTCGGCCTCCGGTGGAAGCGCGGCGGTGGCGGCCTGACCTGTGGTGTGGTGGGCCACGGCCTTGGCCAGCATGGTCTTGCCGCAGCCGGGGGGGCCGTACATCAGGACGCCTCTGGGGGGGTCGATGCCGATCTGAGCAGATAAAGAGCCGGAAGAACAAACTTTGATCTGTAGTTCAACATTTCCTGGTTGAATCGTCGCCGTTTCTTTCCTCATAAAGTAAAAATCCAAACCGCTGCTTTCTGTGTTTATGAGAATTTAAAGGGCCAGTACTTTATTTTCCAGACACAAAGTGTCATTTTATAGCAAAGTTAACTAACTATGTTGCCTTCATTTGGTATAAAAATATGACTTAAAATAAATTTCACTTCATGATTTAACGCCTTGAAATTGGGCCTCCGTCTCTTTAAGAAGCTCCTGCTCTTTCTGAAGCTCCGCCTCCAGGAAGTCATCCAACATGGCTCCTCTATTAACCCTTTAATATTTTCACCAGCGCTGCTCTGACAAGCAGCTCCTATAATGAGCTCAGTAGGTGTTTGCTAATTGCTGCTAGCTAGTCTGAAGGAGCTGAGTGGGGGAGTCGTGGGCAGAGTACCCAAACTTTTTTACCTAAGTAAGAATAGCAGTACTTCAACTTATTCAAGTAGAAGTAAAAAAGTATTCGGTAAAAAGTCGACTCAAGTACTGAGTAACTAATCAAATTATCAATCATTAATAATTAAAAATTACATCATCAGACAGAAAAAAATATAAAGTTAAGTGCAAATGTTGGTATTTTAAAGACCAAAATGAAGATAATTAATATGAACAACATCATTGCTACAGCATAAAGCCAGTTTATTTCAATATAAAACTGTGTTATTATTCTACCATTAGTTGAAAATGTTTTCAGAACAACATTGTTATTTATTGCATTAAACTCTGGGACAATTTATGGTCCAGTAAAATGGGTTATTGTGACAAATTTTACTGTAAAGTAAAAGTTTATGGATCTCAAAAATCAATAACCTTCAAATTCTAATGAACATTTTAACACTGGACAAAACGTTCAGCTTAGCCTAAGCTAGGCTAAGCTAAGCTAGGCGCCAAAACTGTCAGTTTTAACTACAAAGTGAGCACTAAAATGACCGTAACACAAATGTTACAGAACAAACTTCCACAAGCGAAGAGAAAGCAGGCGCTGATGAGAGGAAAGATTAATCTGGTGTGTGGAAGTGGTTTGAGTATCTAAGATCTGATAAACTTCAGCGCGTTGCAAAATGTGCCGCAGAGTCGTGCCGACCAGCAGCAGGAACATCGAATCCGTCACACAATCTGAAGCATTTCCACTCCACAGATGATCAGAGTCAGAAGATGAAGAAGCATAAAGCTGACAAACATCCCCCTGTGAATGCACCGATCCACTGTTTTCACTTCCAGAACCGGTTTAAAATGGACCTTATGACACAGAAAAACAGCTGAACAATTTAAAACATTCCTTTTCTTAAACACAGACATAAATGTATTTAAGTGTGCTGCAGCAGTTCAGCTCAATCAAAACAGCAGCAGCTTCACAAGCTGGTCAAACAGGGAAAAACATCTTCAATCTGGTCAGTCAGGGCAATTTAACAAAACAGTGAGAAATAAATAATGAAGAAACTGACAAAAACAACAGATTAACGACCAAACAGTAGAAACAAACAGCAGCAAACCTTTGTAAAGTTTAAAGCTTGTTTAGTGAGAACCCGGATGCTGACCTGCTTGTAGAGCTCAAAGTGAGTCAGCGGCAGCTCCACGGCCTCCCGGACCTCCTGCTTCTGGATGTCCATCCCCCCGATGTCTGCATACATCACGTCAGGCTTCTGGTCTGTGGGCGCAAAGCACACTGAGTCTCATGTCCGGTCCGAATCGATCCGGTCCGGTCCGATCCGGTCCACAGCGTACCTGACGTCAGCATCATGATGCTGCTGTCGGCCTCCGGAGGAAGAACGTCCACCAGCGCGTTGCTGTGCTTGTGCAGAGCCACCGAGGCGTTGGGCTTCAGCAGCTCTCGGTCGATGGTGCTCAGGATGCGGACATAATAGTTGGACCCTGAAGGCAGCACAGAGCCAAACGCTTAATAATTAAAATATAAACTTACATAAACCTTTAAAACACAAATTCAATACATAAAAACCACCCACAGTTTACACTGAATATTCATCAACTCTGTTTTATTTCAGGAAAAATAAAAGCAGCTGATTTCAGTTCAGATAAAATGTTGTTTTTTATCTCTTGAGTCATTTAATCCATCAAGAGTTGAAAGTTTCTCCTTCAGCAGATTCAACATTTCTAGAAACAAACTGAAGAATATTTGAGCTTGAAGGGGAAAAACAGGAACTGAATACTAACAATGTTCTGATCCTCTGATGGTTTCAGGCTGTTTGTAAATACAGTTATGTAAACAAGACGACTGTGGCGCCCCCTGCAGGCCAGGACGCAACTGCACAGAAGCTTGAGTTTTATAGAAATTATTCTTGTTTTTTTAAATATATCTTTTAATTTAAAAATGACTTTTTTTAAATGGATGAATAAATAGGAGAAAATATTTCAATAAACTAATAAAAATAAAAAGTATTTTGATAAATAATAAAAAATAAAGTAATAAAAACATGTTTGATTTAAATCAGGATTTTCCAAGAAAAATTTTAAATATAAACAGAAAAGTAAAAAAAAAATTAGTAAGTAAAAATAAACACCCTGACAAACGCTTCACTGAATAAAAAGAAGAGCTGCAGCGTTGCATTTGATGCGTCTCGTGTCATTCAGCCGTATGCAGCCGACCGATCTCATGCTAAGCCGGAGGAACATCACAGCGATGCGGGCCGGACCAGGATACCTGTGGTGGAGCCAACGATGGCCGTGTTCTGGTCCACAGCCTCCAGGAACTGGCCGATGACCAGAGGGATGCTCTGGATCCTCTTCACCTCCTCCTGGGCGTGCAGGAACTCCTTCTTCAGGTTCTTCTGCTCATCCTTAATGTACTCCTCCTGCACCTCCAGGAACTCCAGCTCCTGCTGCAGCTTCTGCACACGCACACACACGCGCACACACACACCATTTGTTTATTTGGATATTCTTCCAGGTCAAAAAAGAGCGGCGCACCGATTGCAGTTTTCTGGACGATCGCTAATCATCGATCTTCAGAAAGCCTGACCTTCTGATTCTAGTTTTGCCACCACATAAAGCAAGAAAGTCGCTGAGTTGGCAACAGTGGGTGAGTATTGTTACCATAGGTTAACAAACCTCTCCCTGCAGAGCGGAAGACGACAGAGGCTGCTTTTTAAACCTTTGCTGAGGAGGATCAGATCGGCTTCACCACCGATTACCAATCTCCAAAACAAAGGAAATCGGCACTGATAAGATGAGTGCACCACTAAAAAACATTTAGAACAAAAATAGTCACACACACTTAACATTAGTAACATAGCATATTGATTCATAAATGTACAATCATAACACTTTGCATAATAAAATAATTAAGAGCTCTTTTAAAAGCTACGGCATTTGTTTTAATTTCTCTAAAAATAGGAACTTTTTTTGTCCAGAATTTCTGTTTCATGGTGGAAAACAGTTTTAAAAAGTGACTTGTATTAAAAGTTTGGCTAAATAAAAGTTGATGATGTAAAAAAAAAAAAAAAGCCTAAAGGGAAATTTCTTACCACCCTAATGCTTTGTGCAAACTGGAAATATTTGTATATTTGGAACAACTCGGTCCAAAATGAGCTGCCCCATGTTGGACTAATAGAAACAATGGACCACACCATGAGGCAACACTACAAGTGGCACCAGACAGACATGGGACTGATTTAAGGGACTAATTTTAAGGTATAATGTAAACATCATTTTATAACTAATATTTGTCTCAGAGACGATTTATTCGTCTCTCCTGTAGCTCAGCAGATGTGAGTGGACAGACAGAGAAGCAGGAGACCTTATATCTGGTGTAGAGATCCTCCAGGTCCTCTGGCTCTGGAGCCAGGAAGGACAGACCGGTCTGGGGCCTGGAGCTCAGGATGGAGGGAAGCTCCTCCTGTCAGGGGTTCAAACACACACACAGGGTCACAACAACACACACACAGAATCACAACAACACACACAGGGTCACAACAACACACACACAGGGTCACAACAACACACAGGGTCACAACAACAACACACACAGGGTCACAACAACACACACACAGAGTCACAACAACACACACAGGGTCACAACAACACACACACACGGTCACAAAAACAACACACACAGGGTCAAAACAACACACACAGAGTCACAACAACACACAGACAGAGTCACAACAACACACAGACAGAGTCACAACAACACACACAGAGTCACAACAACACACACAGGGTCACAACAACACACAGACAGAGTCACAACAACAAACACAGGGTCACAACAACACAGACAGGGTCACAACAACACACACAGGGTCACAACAACACACAGACAGAGTCACAACAACAAACACAGGGTCACAACAACACACACACACAGAGTCACAACAACACACACACAGAGTCACAACAACACACACAGAGTCACAACAACACACACACAGAGTCACAACAACACACACAGGGTCACAACAACACACACAGAGTCACAACAACACACAGACAGAGTCACAACAACACACACAGGGTCACAACAACACACACACAGGGTCACAACAACACACACACACACACAGAGTCACAACAACACACACACAGAGTCACAACAACACACACACAGAGTCACAACAACAACACACACAGGGACACAACAACACACACACACAGGAACAAACACACACACACAGATACACANAACACACACACAGAGTCACAACAACACACACACGGTCACAAAAACAACACACACAGGGTCACAACAACACACACACAGAGTCACAACAACACACACACAGAGTCACAACAACACACACACACACACACACAGAGTCACAACAACACACACACAGAGTCACAACAACACACACACGGTCACAAAAACAACACACACAGGGTCACAACAACACACACACAAATAAGGAAAAGCTCAATTTAAATGATTTAGGATAATGTACATTTGTCTAATTTGACCTTATATGAAATATTCTTTTCGTTTTATTGATGTCATTTTGTTAAAGAGTAAGGAATTGATTATAGTATAAATCATTAAAAACAACTAAATCTTCTTCTTTGGGTTTTAAATATTTGTAGAGTCAGAATCTCACCAAACATCATGTTATCTAATCTGCAAATGTATCATTTCATCATTATGAAGTTTAAACTGGCTCCTCAATGTTGCTTCAGCTTTATGCAAGAATAGAAGAAACTCAAAACAATGAGTCAGACTAAAGTTCCCATTAATCTATAATTAACTTGAAATGTTTCATATAGTATTTTAAATATGAACATGTTCTACAAACGGGGACAGAATTGATCCAAAAACATTTAGTAGTTTAATAAGAAAAGAACCCAGAAGTATTAGGAAATACAGAGGGAAATGATGAAAAGCTGATGCCTGTAAGCATTTCATGTAAATAGTTTTTTGTTAAAGAAAAAGTAGCGAAACGTTTTTAATATTCAGTTTATTCTAAAGGCAGATCAACAGTCATCATAAAACGGTTCATAAAAAAGGATCTAATTTATGTACAGAAGAGACGGCAGTAATTATCCTTTGGTAAAACTATTAAATGACAGAAATAGGACATTTTAAGATTAACTAAATGTGGTGATTATCAAAAATGCTGTTTCATTTTTATTTACTTCTGAATAACATTGTTTTTCTTATTTTTAAAATGTGTTTATGATGCTGCTGTTAGTCAATTAAAAAGGCTGCACAATTATTTCATTGTTTACACATAAACAAGACCATTTTTACAGCTTACATGTAATTTTCAGACAGATTTTCATCAGGATTTCACAGAGACGCCTATTTAGGTGGTTAGCAGCCAGCTAACTTTAGCAGCTCAACATGATAAACTATAGCAGCCAAACAGCAGGGCCGTCGAGCAGAAATGCAACAAAGAACACCAGTAAAATATTAACACAAATACGTAATCCAGTTTTAGATATAAGTTTGTCACAACCGTGAAATAAATGACTTTTATTTCTCTCTAGACGGGATGCTAACGCTAACAGCAGCCGCACCGAGCGGAGAATGAATTGGCAGGTTTTCCGAGTAAGATGCTTTAAAGAGCTAAAAAAACTAAAAAAAATAGACCTTAAACCAAGTCTGAAGAAGAAACTCCAGAACACATCACTTCACTAAAGTATGTTATTAAAAGTAAACAGTATAATAAAGGCTAAAAACTGATCTTACCGGGCTCTTTTCTACAACAACGCAGTCCTCCATGTTAAAATTCTCTAGTTTGACGCGTTGACGTAATGCGTCAGCATCAGGGTTTATGGGTAATGGAGTTCTTCCCTCCATTTCCGGGCAACTAGCGTCACTAACTGGTGGAAAATCATGGTGGAAAAGCACATGAACGTTTGAGGAGAATGTAAAACTATACTGAATTTATTAAACATGAATAAAATAAAAATATAAACAAAAACTTACATTATTTAGTTATAAATGACTTTTTTATGATTCACTTATCTTCTGTTATTACTATTTTCACATAAAAAAATATGTGCAGAAGAAGAGCCACTCCAAGGCAAAAGCGAATTAAGTTATATATATATATAATATATTAAGGATTTGCTAACATTCAATTTTTGGGAGTAAATATCCATCTGTCATATGACTAAAGTTGGTTGAAATTCTGCTAGAGGCATTTACAAACTATTGAATCCATTTTAGGCTAATCTTTGGTTAATAAATCACGACACTAACGGAAAAAATGTATTTGGAGAAATAAAGGGACAAAAAACACCTAAAAAAACCTGCTGAAACTATTCATGGTATAAAAGCTACATGACTGGAGACATGAAGTGAGAAACTGAAGAATATTTGAGCTTGCCTAAAATGCAGGAACAGATGGAGATTACACAGAAATATGAAGCTAATAAATCCAGAAACAATCAGAAATATCTTGACTTCATCTTGACTACAATAATATACATATTTTTAGAAATCCATACACAAAGTTTGATCAAAGTCTGTAGAGAGTTTCTGTTTCTTGGAAATAAAAGAAGTTCAAACTAAATGTACAACTTCAGTAAAACATGATGGAGGTTGTATTATGATGTGGGCTGCAGCACATGTAGCTGCATGTAAACACATAAAACTACTAGTAATTTTATTGCACAGAACAAAACCTAAATATTATATTTTGAATCATTTCTGACTAAATATAATTTAGCACAACAGTTGCTCTTCATGACTAAACTTGTTAAATAATGTGAGAGACCGATGGATTTTTCCAGTTTTTAGTAGTTAGATGTTATATTTTAAGGTAGGCGTAACGTGTTAAACAACATCCTGTTGCAGAGAGAGCGGTGGTCTACACCTCTGCAGCGCACTCAGCAACTTGCTCTGGTAGGTACCACTAATACAGAATATCAGCAATAAGTCAGTTGTCATGGAAACATGTCACCTTGAGGCTGAGCGATGGAAAAAGGCGTTCAGAGGCAGAGCAAATGTGAGAAACTGGTTCAGCAGAACTAACTTCAGGAGACCGTCGCTGAAATCATTTCACAGAAGAAGAGAAGAAGACTTGATCAGAGCTCAGCAGGTGAATAATCACCAGCCTCATTTTTAAAAAGTTCAGATTTCATTTTAAAAAACAGGGAGCAGAAAGTTTCCTTTATTTTTCTTTCCATCTGTTTTTTTTTTTTTCCAAAAAGACTTTTGGTGCAAATCAGAGAGAAGAAGCCCACCGTAAGCCAACAAATGCCTCATTTGGACAGAAGAAAGGGGGTTTGCTGAATGCAAAGTTTACCACATCCTGTTTGGGCCTTTTTCTGGTATTTTCTGTTTCATCTGCGTGATGAACTCTGTGTGAAATCCTCCGTGTCTCTGCGTAAGTTTGGGAGTAAAACCCGGCTGAGTGAGCGGTCCTGTCAGGAAGACGGAGAGTCGTGGTTCTGTTCGCCTCTCTGCAGCAGGAAACACGCAGGGTTGCAGCCGCCGAGGGAAAATGTTGCTGCATGTCTGCTTCATGGTCTCAGGTAAAAACAAACCTCAGTTCAGCGTTACGTAAAGGAAATCAGAAAATATGTTCCACTCTTCAGCATCTCCAATAGATTTAAATAAAGAAGCATCCTTATTTGTCAGCCATAACAGCAGAATAACGTCATTTGGGTCAAGTTTGGCTGATGCACTGTAAAAAGAGAACAGAAAACTAAAGGAAATTTACAAGTTTTGGACTTTAACTCAACAACTTCATCTTTGGAGAAGATGATAATTATGTAAAACCTATTTGGGGAAAAATTCCTGAAATTATTCAGTTCATTTATCCAACAGTTAATGCTAAAAAGAGATTCCAAATTCATTTTAATCTAATTAAAACTTTCCTAACAAAATCAGAAACCAACTCCAAAAGTTGGTTTTCCTACTTTTCACAACAAAAGAAAGAAAAAACAACCTTAGACATTGAAGTACTGAAAACTCAATAAATAGTATAAAAAAATTACCTCAGTTTTCTGGATTCATTAAAATTGTTTCAAGTTTTCACAACTTAAAATATTTTTTCAACAAAATATAGGATGTTTCTTTTTCAACTGTGTAGGATTTCAGAAAGAAAACCACAGCAGGAGTTTCTTTCAGATTTTATAATTCATTTTATCTGCAGTTTCTGTTTTTTTGTTTATTTATTTTGAACATTGAAAATGTCTTCCAGCTCTATTTAAAAGTTATAGATCTTTGAGAATACCATATTACTACAACAACAGTATAATTTATCCCAGATGCAGTTTGATTTGGTAGCCTGAGCTTCATGGGACGGGTTTTCTGACGCTGTAGCGCTTCTTTATGTGTTTAAAGTTTTTATGGGAGAGAAGACGTTTTGTATAGTTTGAGGCTTTTGTGGCTGTGTGAAGCCGAGGCGAATGCGAAAACTCGTTAACCACCGGGCCTCAAACGCACCATATAACGTATTTACATTGTACCTATAACAGTTTGAATTTCAAAAACTATTAAAATAATGATAATAAAAAATGCCTCTGTAGATTTTTCACCTAACTACGCCATAAATACAGTAGATAAAGCATATTGTTGTTGCTTTTTAAATCTTTTAATCCTACAGATGTATTCAGTTTCATTTAGTCCTCAGATGAGGAAGCCGGTCTTTAAGCTTTTACAGAGAGAAGATGAAACAAAAACATGTGCAACTGTGATTCATTTAAAAATGCCACAGAAAAAATGTCTGTTCCACTTCATGTTTCCTGTCAGAAAGAAAGTTTCCTTTCCTGTTTATCAGTTTTTGTTCCTGGATTAATTTTTGACTCTGTAACAGTCGGATGGAGACCTCGTTTGTTCATATTTTCCCTCCAATAAGTCCAAATTTCCACGTTGAAGTCATTCTCATCACTTGTCCAGACTTCCTGAATGAATTTCTTTGGTCTTCAGGCTTGTTTTAGTCTACAGATACATTATGTGTTTTAAAATAATCACTGAGATTAGAATGAAACTAACATTATATAACTGAACTCTTTCTTATTTCAGGAATATTTTCATCAGTGATTCAACTGTAAACAGCTTAAAATTAACCATAATCTTAATCTTGACAATTTAAAAAAACCTCAGAGGATTTAAAAGAGCGGGATAACTGCAAGTCGTCAACACAGAATTGACAAGAAACACGACTGAAACAGAGCATAAAGGAGTAACATACAGTAGGGAAAGAATTGGGCCAAGAACAGATCCCTGAGGGACACCATGAGGCAGATCTGATGGATCGGAAATCATTTCATTAATGCAGGTCCTAAAGGATGAAAGATAGGATTTAGATGTGTAGAGTACCCAAAAGTCTAATTGCATATTACTTATAAATAATAGGTCAGACTTGGAAAATGTTTTATTTCTCTTGCCTTTCAGGACTTTCGTATTGTTCACTGTAATCTGCATAGATATCAGAAATCGTGCTGAAGATTTAATCTCTAGACTTCTTCATTCCTGGTTTTTCTATCAGGTTTTATTTCCAAACATTTCAAAACTAAATATGTAAAATCTGCATTAAAGTTCATGTTTAACCTGCTGAATTTAGGGATTTACTCCATTTCTTGGTTTTCCCTCAGATGCAGCTTTTCTGCTCTGTTTTCTCCAGACTGTTGGGGGGGAAAATCAGATTCTGCTGAACTCTGACCGTTAGAAACTGGCTCCCAGGTTGAGTGCTGCTCACCACAGGATGCTTGTTCCACGTCATCAAACCCACCCAGAAATAGATAAAGCCTGTTTATTTCCACTGCTGGTTTATTTCTCACCATGTTTCCGTTCTGGTTTCTGAGTAGAGCTCTTCAGCTTCAGTTGTGGTCACCGCTAATAGCAGAGCTAATATTTAGCTTACCGTTTTAGCTAACTTTGAAATAGCACACGTAGCTTTCCCTAAATTAACTTTTCCAGACAATTTCCAAAGCTCTAATATACTTGGCTGCTTAGTTAACCTTCAGTTGAGTAAAGATGCTGCTTTTTAAAGGTTTACAACCACAGCTGCTCTGTTTCCGCCCTTGTGGTTTTCCAGCTGCCGTGGCTGAGTTCTCCCTGCAGCAGCCTGCGGTGGTCGCCGGCCCGCTGGGCCAGGACGTCCTGCTGCCCTGCCAGCTGCTGGACTCCCAGCGTGAGAAGCTCCTCAACCGGCCCGTCCTGTACTGGGAGGTCGATGGGAAACAGGTCCCGTTTAACGAGAACAAAACCTCCTCCAGTCACAACAAATCTATTGAGCTGAAGGAGCTGCGTTGGTCCGACGGCGGGACGTACGAGTGCAAACTGTCCATCAGAACCGACAAGAGAGGAAGCTTCAGGCTGAAGGGAAACAGAACCAAGCTCATCGTCCACGGTAGAGTCCCAACCTCTCTGCTGCCGTAGGAGGAAGTCTGTTTGTTTTCAGCAGGATTTTATAGAAACATGATTTTCTTACAATGGAAAACATTAAGTACAACACAAAGCTTTTCAAATTAAATTCTAATTTTTATTAGAAAATAATGTGTTGATCCCAGAGGGAAAATAAATGTTGTTGTAACTCAAATTAATTCAGATTCTTCAAAGAGTTATTGCAGAAAATAATGACTGTTGGCGTCATATTATTTATAATAACTAGAATTATATTTATCCAGACACTTTTATTGAAAGGTCGACTTGTTTCATTAATTAAACTCGGCTGAATATAGCAAACGTTTTGAAATAAAATGACCCAAATTCTGTTTTAATAACACAGAATAAATTTGTGAAATTGAACCAAAATGAATTTGACAACTAGAATTTTTTCCGTAAATTCATCAAACATGAAGAAATTCTTTCTACCATTTGAATCTAGAATGAATAAAATTACTTTTCTACAAAAAAAACTAATCTGAAGACTTTATTTGCTCAATTTTAATTTGGGGATTTTGGACAAAACGTTTGTACACCATGAATAAAAATCTGAAACACATTTTAAAAAACCCTTTTACCTAAATCACAGACAAAACAGAGGGAATCAACTAAAGTTCATCTTAAAAGCAACAGTGTGTCATTTCAGATGCCATGACCTTTGACCTCTGCAGCCGCCACGATACCCTGCTGTGCTGCGAGGTCACCGTGTCGCAGGATCCGGGTTTGACTCTGACGCTGACCAGAAACGGCTACGTCGTGCAGAGCTCCGCCCCCTCAGAGCGCCGCGCCGCCAACGGCACCGTCACTGTGGCTGCAGCCGTCCCTCTGACGGGCGACGGGCCGTACGGCTGTCAACTGAAGCTGCACGGCGTCCTGATAACCAGCAGCAACTTCCACAGCCAGCAGGCGGGTAGATATCAGCTTCAGGACGAATCCTTCAGCAGAACAGGAAGAATAAATTCACTAGTTCTATCAGAATGTTAAAGCTGCATCCAGGTTAGAACATATTTTCCTGTCTAAAGCAAAAACGGTTCAAAATAAAAACAATCAGTAATCAGGATCATTATTATTTTTGATTTCAGCAGCTGGAGAAGCTGGAAAAGATGCAACATCAACATGTAATTCTTAGCAACTTCCACTTTTCTTCCTGCTGAAATGGTCATTTTTAGAATTTCTGGTAGCTGTAGTTAAATTCCCAGGATGCCTTGGGAATTTAAGGCATGTAGTTAAATTCCCAGGATGCCTTAGTTCCAGCTGTGTGTTTCTGGTAGCTGTAGTTAAATTCCCAGGATGCCTTAGTTCCAGCTGTGTGTTTCTGGTGGCCGTAGTTAAATTCCCAGGATGCCGTAGTTTCTGGTAGCTGTAGTTAAATTCCCAGGATGCCTTAGTTCCAGCCGTGTGTTTCTGGTAGCTGTAGTTAAATTCCCAGGATGCCTTAGCTCCAGCTGTGTGTTTCTGGTGGCCGTAGTTAAATTCCCAGGATGCCGTAGTTCCAGCCGTGTGTTGCTGGTAGCTGTAGTTAAATTCCCAGGATGCCGTAGTTTCTGGTAGCTGTAGTTAAATTCCCAGGATGCCGTAGTTTCTGGTAGCTGTAGTTAAATTCCCAGGATGCCGTAGTTCCAGCCGTGTGTTTCTGGTAGCTGTAGTTAAATTCCCAGGATGCCGTAGTTTCTGGTAGCTGTAGTTAAATTCCCAGGATGCCGTAGTTCCAGCCGTGTGTTTCTGTGAGCAGATGAGCGGCGCCGGTACCCGGAGCCGTGGCTCCTCTACGCGGGCCTCCTGCTGGTGCCGACCCTGGTCCTGCTGGCCATGGTGGCGGCCATGTTGATGTCCAGATGAGCTCTCCGGCCCGGTTCTACAGGTTTCTGAGTTTGGCCAGGAGGATCAGAACCGGTTTGGGTGTGAATCCCGGCCCACTCGTCTCTGTTCCTCTTCTTCTGAACTCACATCTAGTTTCTGTGAAACTGTAGATTAAACCTGACATTAAAAACTTTTAAAAATAAAACTTTTCTCGCTTCATTTCAAACGTTCTGGTTGGTTTTATGGTTATTATGTTCAAATTTTATTGAATGAATTTTTTTTTAGCAAAAATCATTTTTATATTTTAAATGTTCGCGTATTTGTTATTTTTGTTTGTTGAATTTCTTTGTGATTTTTTCTTGAAATGTGCTGCATAGTCAAAGTTGCTGCCACCTCCAATACCCAGTTTCATTCTTACATAAATGTTTCCTGTTATTGTGGTGAAGCAGCTCCATTTCTGTCTCGTCTGACCTTTGAACTCTCCAGAAGGTTTTCTGTTGCTCCAGTGTTTAAATACTTAGAGTAAAATACCAGAGGAGAACTTGCTCAGCTGTTAGCTGAAGGGTTTGATCTCACTGAGAAGGATTAAAAACAAATAAATTGTATTTTTAAACTATTTTTACGTTGCTGTATGATTGGTTAAGAGATGCCTGTTTTATTTCCTAATAGAATAAAACTTCATGTTTGACTGAAGGATCATTTCAACTGGAGAAATGTTCCCTGATTTCAAAACTTTACAAACCAGTGTTTGTAAAGTTACACTGTAAAATATTAACAGCAATATTTTTGGTTTGTCATAAAGAAAAAATGTGGGTGTTCATAAGCCTGTCATGATACATTTTGCTGAGCGATTGTCTCAGAAATTATTGGGATAAACGATAACATTATCTATCTGAAGGCCATTTAAACTGATGTAATGGTAATAATATAATAATGCAAGAGCCTCCTGCCAAAAATAAATATACTTCATCTTCAAAAGAACATTTAACACTGAAACTGGTAAACAAAATAAACAAAACAACCAAAAATAAAAATAAAATGGACTCTCAGTTAACAAAATAAAAGCACTTGAATAAAAAGAAATAAGAATACATTCAACCAAAAGAGTACAGATTATGGACTCTGTACTACATTGCCGTTCAATAATCAATCAATTAGCTCTAGATAGAGACGATGGGAAACAGTTCAATGGGTCGGTGGAGTTGAGCAACAGAAAGATAAAATCAGGTCAATAATGTTCATTCATCCTGCGATTAATTGATTTATTGTTTATCGCGACAGGCCTAGGCGTTCACTTTTCAAACTTTCATCACTTTATTAATACATTTATAAATATCATCTTTCCAAATACATATTTACTTAAAAGGTTTCAAATTAAATATTTAGTTAGGAAGCTGCATATTTAGTTTTCAACTAAACATTTAGTCCCAAACCAAATATTTATTTTCCAAATGTAACATTTAATTTCTACACTAAATATTTAGCTCAGACTTTAACATTTAGCTATTTAACAAAAAATTTTATTTAAAAGCTAAATATTTAGTCTGCAAACTGAATATTTAGATTGTTAGCTATATATTTGCCTCATAACTAAATACTGAGATCCAATGTGAAATTAAACTCAGACCTAAATATTTAGTTTGGAAAGTCAATATTTAGTTTGAAATCTACAAATTTAGCTATGAAAATGAATATTTATTTTGGAGTTAAATATTTAGCTTCCTGACTAAATATTTAAATTGAGAACTAAATATTTAGTTTTTAAACAAAATTTTTAGTTTGTGAATTAAATATTGTCTTCAAAATGTAGACAATTATAAATATGACTTTGACAAATGAAGATGATATTATTTTCTTATGTCATTAAACCAAATTACTGCTGTTAATTTTTCTACAGTTTTTTACTTTTGACCTGAATCTCTTTTCTCTCACCTTTGACCTCAAAATATTTTATGGGTTTTTCTGCTGCTTAAATTCTGCAGAAACTCAGAGCTCGGAAACTTCCTGCTTTCCTGGAAACAAGACAGCAGATTAGTCACCCTGAGACCAGTGGAAACCAGTGGAAACCAGTGGAAACCAGTGGAAACCTGTGGAAACCAGTGGAAACCAGTGAAAATTAGTGAAAACCAGTGAAAACCAGTGGAAACCTGTGGAAACCTGTGGAAACCAGTGGAAACCAGTGGAAACCTGTGGAAACCAGTGGAAACCTGTGGAAACCAGTGGAAACCAGTGGAAACCTGTGGAAACCTGTGGAAACCAGTGGAAACCTGTGGACACCAGTGGAAACCTGTGGAAACCAGTGGAAACCAGTGGAAACCTGTGGACACCAGTGGAAACATGTGGAAACCAGTGAAAATTAGTGAAAACCAGTGAAAACCAGTGGAAACCAGTGGAAACCAGTGGAAACCTGTGGAAACCAGTGGAAACCTGTGGAAACCAGTGAAAACCTGTGGAAA
>CAEFZX010004989.1:0-12677 GCA_903066825.1 Alfaro cultratus | reverse complement strand
ATTTAAAGAGAAAAGAGAAATAAAATAAAAAGATGACACTGAGAAGAGTTGGTCCTGGGTCTCTTTGATGGGAGCAAGCCCTTTTCAAGTTTGGGCAGAAGCTAAGGTGATTTGTAGAACCACCAAAAACTTGACAACAACATAAATGCATAAGTAATATATGTATTACATTATTATTATAACCTTTTAAATGAAGCAACGCTTTAATGAGTGACATGTATTGGTGCATGAGAGACCAGAAAATGCTGATTAACTACAGCATTTTCTGTAGCTAAGCTTTAGCTGAGTTTATGCTCAGCTAAAGTCTATGTAAGTGCAAAATCAGATTATGTGTAAAAAGTTAACATTCTGCATGGGTATTATGGCAATGTAGCCCATGCTAGCTGTAAAACAGATAAACATATTTGGACTGTGAATGAGGGACTCTTCAGATCCACTGTGATACTGACCACTACAGGACATCACTTCCTGTTCTATGCCATCATTATAGACAATAGCTTGTAAAATATGAGTTACAAGTATATTTAAATTTTCCCTCCAGATTAACAAATAGCATTTGAATTTAACTGAATTCTGAAATGCTCGGTAGGAACATCCCACAGTCAGTTGCTCTCAGAGAAAATTTGGCCAGACGAACAGAGCATGTCTGAATGTCTGATGCCAGAGGTGGGGCATACATCCATATGGTTTATTTTTTATGAGTGTAAGGAGAAGGCAGATGGAGCTTGGCATAGAGTGGTGGAACTTTCACTTTAATCCTTATTCCCTTGGCTGAAGTCTTTCTGGTGCTATTAACAGTGGCATTCTGTTCCCAACCCATTAATTAGCAGTGTAACAAAAGCTATATGTACCTTGCTGAAAAAAGATGAGATGAAAAAATAATGCTTATTCTGCACAATATACCTACACATTCAGTAGAATACAAGTAGGTTGAACAGTTCAAAAGCGTTATTGTGTGAGGCTCACATTAGCACATTGAAACTTTTATTTAAGCGTGTACAATAACTGTATCTTGGATAAAATTAACATTTCTCCTCATCAACTCTGGTTCTCTGAAAAGGCAGGCCTTTTTGACATTTTGTCTCGCTTCTTTTGTGAAAGTTAAACATTTGTTAAATTTGAAATTGTCTGGCTCTACATGAAAGAAAAAAATATATCAAAACCTTTTAAATATGGATTACTATTTTTAAGCTGCTAAATACAGCAATCCCCTTGGTGGTAATTTCACATATCCCTCTAGTTTCCACCACTAAATGCTGGATTGATGAAAGTTATAGTTGTGATGAAAGAAAGAGCTGATAAGACTTGTGAAATGTAGGATAATCATCCAGCTCACAGATCCCAGTAATGAGTCATAGGCAACAGTCATGTAAAGCAGTTCTTAGCAACTGTGGTTATGAAATCAATTAGTTCAGTGATTTAAAAGAAAGCTAAGTTTTAAGCATTTTTCAGTTTATGCCTTAAATATTTAAGTTTGTAAGAACTCAACTATTATTTCAGTATTTCTCACTCTCTCCAGAATGAGAACAAAATATTATCTTAATGTTTTGATTGGAAGTAAAATGTCCAGTGATCCCCATGGTTTTATAAGAAAATAAAGGCAATTGTAAGGATTTTAAGCTATACACTCAGATAATAATCAGAAAGCTGACGTACACCAAAGTTCTAAAGCTTGTAGAAAATTAGATAAAAACCATAAAGATTGTTGAAAATTCACCCAGGGACAAACTTTGAACTCTTGAAAATAAACTGGAAAATGGTTGAGTCATTGTATTGATCAATCACTCTTTAAAACCACTTTCTTGAATTTAAAATATAAAGTAACATTTACTGCAATGAGACTATAAAAGTGTAAAGTTCTACAAACTGTAATACGTGACAAAGCTTTGAAACTAAATAACCTCAGCAAAATAATGACGCTAAAATTGAGAAAAGACTGAGCAGAAATATGAAAAAGCAACTTTATTATGTGTATTATGTGTTATGTATGAAGTACATTTTCTGGGTCAGAGCTGGTTTACATTGTTAGGAATTGAGCCCATGATTACTTTCTGGTCAATGTGGTTTTTGTTCTTCATCTTATATGGAACATTTGGACTCTGACATTTTAAGTTTATTCTTTTCCACATTTTCTCTGCTGGTTGTTATGCTTACAATAAAAATTGAACTAAACAGATCTTTGTATTTTGCTCCTGACAAACCTTATAATCCATAATATTTGTGCAGGTTTCAGCACATTTCAAATCAGATGTTTCATGTCTTAAGACTTGAGCACTTTGTTAAAAAAAATTCTCAGTTTTCTTTGCCTTGCACAGAAAACTACACTAACTGATTTTGCTATGTTTTTCTTCAAAATCTCCTCAATACGTCTGACTTAAACTCCCATAGCTGTCTGTGCGTAATAGTGCTGGCTCAAACAGACGTAATATATGCATGCCTCTGAAACAATCAGTCTTGTTTATTCAGAGCCCTTGAACCTCCAGGATCAGAAAGTTTCAGCAATGAATTCTGATTTGCTAAATCCCAGTCCTATAAATTGCCTCAACTCTCCACAAACATGAAAACAAACTCTCCCTTTTCCTGCCACCAGCTGTTAGTTCTTTGTGTGAATAGCAGCGGAAAAGAGCCTGGATGATAGAAACGTGGAGCATTTACAATTTGTTTAACAGTTCATCTTTATTCTTTCCTAGTGTCTTACTCCATCTTCTTTATTTCTCTTCTTCTGAAAGATATTTACATCACACAACTTTTTATTATTACTACCTGCAATTGAATGGTACTTATTAAGTCAAACTTCACTCAAGAATTATACCTCATTTTACTGAATTTCAAATTCTGGAACATGTCTTAAGTAAAGGGAGGAAGTACTGTGCAGGAGGATAACTGCATAATGTGCAACTTATGTTTTTTGAAGTACAGTCACTTGGTAGGATCCACAGCTTTTCTGAAAATGCAATACATCAGTTTATGGTCCAGCTGTCATTTTTCATCTTGAATGAGAGTGGATTGAAAATGTAATTGGAAGAGTCAGATTGTGCCTCAATTGCTGAGAAAAACTCAGTTGCTGTTTGAACATCTGCTTACTTGTCGTTGTCTCTAATTAAGATGATAGATGATTAGGTATGCAAAACCACTTCTCTTAGATTTGGGGATGGTGGTGGAAATGTTATGTATCTTATTTTTCTTTTGTCTCATTTTCCTGTTGTTGAATGATCACAATTTCTAGGTGACTCATAATAGTAAGACAAAATATATGAATATTTATGTTAAATATTCTAAGAAAAATACTTTTGTTTTAACACTAAATTTACTTGCTAACTCTAGTAACAGAGGACAAGATTCAATCTTTTCTTTCCTCCTACTTCTTTACAAACAGAAAATGGTGAAATTTTACAGTAATTTTTATGAAATTTCAGTGTATATATATTTTGACTTTCTTGCCACATCAATAGTTTTACTTAAAACATATTTTGATGTTCATTAAGCATTTACTGGTCACATACTTGGATAAAAATTTTGTTCTTTGTTCAAAAAGAACAAAATCTTTTTGAATAAAGATTAGGAATAACAATCTTCTTGTTCCTACTTAGCTGCATTTTTTGTTGATTGTATACTGAAGCTAAACGTTATGCATGTTTATACATGAAGGTGTTTCTGTTCGTCCAACATTTCTTCCTCTCAAAATTCCAGTTCATAAAATTATCTTCTTATCTATCTATAATGTTTTCTTCAATATACCGGAATTTTTTTAATGTATTTTTCTTCGTAAAACTTAAATCAATAAATAACAGTGAATAATAGTGACATTGCTTTCTCCTGTACATATTTTATTCCTGGAAGTAGCTTTCAATATTCTGCATAATTATGTCAAATTATGTCAAAGCTTTTATTTCCCCTTTGGTTGTAAGACGTCTCTTTGTGTAACCCATTGGGATTTTTGCACACGTTCTGCAAGTGTCCATCTCCAGGTCTTTGATGTTAGAAAAGCCTCATCAAAAAGCTTCATTGCCATCACTCTGGGCAGTACATCCCTTAACAGATTCTTGACAGGATCAAAGTTTGGATTCTAGTTTAGCCACTTCAAAATTTAGGCACTTCTTTCAGAAGCACTTCCCAAAAATATGGAAAATGTATTTTAAGTTGGAAGGCAAAAGTCACCTAAAGCAGTTTTTCTCTGCAGTGTGATTGAGAATCTTTCTAAATAATGCTGTTCGTGTTGGGATGGCTGAGGGGGGGGGAGATATATTTGTGTTATTGTAATTCTCTGTGTAGGGGATAAAATCTGCTTAATAATGGAAATACCTTCAAAAGCTCACAACCAAGTTAAGCCATGGGATAATTTTGCTAATGAAACACACCATCACACTTCAGATGAAAACATGGAGAAAAACTGATTAATTCAAAAATATCTCTTTCCTGTTAGCCTTACCATCCTCAAATATTTTTATTTTTCTCCCTCGCTTTCATTGTTTTCACTAATACTGCGTTTTACACATTCCTCCGAATTGAATAGAGAAAAAGAGCAAAATGGAGCTAAGAGGAGAAACTTGGGCCGTGAAGTGATATACTGCATATCAGTCTATACAGAGCACTCAGATTACGCCTTTTAATCACATACCCACACCAGCAGGGCATTATGCGATGGATCCCATTGCAATGACGAAGCATTACATTAGGACTTGAATTGGATTGGATATTCCATCACTAAAATTCCCCATGGCTGTCTAGAAGCCCTCTCTGTTTGCTGGGTTTAACGTAACAGCTTGAGACTAGATGACCCGCCAGATGTTTGTAATCTCACACCGAGAAGCTCATGGCTGGGGTCACAATCAGATAAGGACACATAGGCAGGGATTATGAACAGCGAAAGTAAGGAAAAGGCTATATATTCCACTATAAGAGCAGATTTAATGCAGAACCCCTTTTTTCACTATGATCAGATCAGATACCGCTCCCTAAACATCAACTTTAGCAGAAATACCACCACATATATCTCTGACATCACTGTCAGTATTATATACTGAAACAGGTTTAGTATTGAACATGTTTCAGTTACACCAGTTCTATCCAAGAAAGTGGGCCAAAATTTTAGTAAGCTATTGTGAGAAGAATGTGGAAAGATACGAAGAACATTTTACCCAGGTCATAAAGACAATACTTGGCAAAGATACGGAAGAGGATTAGGGCCACCGAAAAAAATAAATAAATAAAGAATTCTGACTTTAAAGTCAGAATTCTGAGATTCTGAGATTAAAGTCAGAATTTTTAATTTATTTTTTTCGCTGGCCCTAATCCTCTTCCATACAAAGGCAATACAACCATATATGTGAACAAACTCCTAACTTTGAAGAAATTAATAATAATGCCAATGACAGTCTTGCCTATTCACTGTTAGCTTTTCAAATATTTAGTCTAATTTAGTATCAGACTGTAAACTTCTGGACTGACGGACAGACAGACATTTATTTTTTACCATCTATACAATGCCCAATAAAGTCAAAAACAAAGTGCCAGCAATTTTCTTTTGCCTAGTTTGTAAAGCCCCATTGGGAGCGTATGGTTGTGTGGGCAGGTTAATGGCATCATCTTGAGAGTAGTTCTTAATCACGAACAGACTAATGAGATGGGATGAGCTGGAGTTATTCAGCAATAATCAGCAACACTGGTTGCTCCTTCACTGTCTTGCTCCATCTTTTTTCATGTGTTTTCATTTTGTGTCTTGTTTCCTTTACTATCAAACATAATTCAAAAGGTTTGGCCAAACCTGTGGAATAATTGTGAGGATAGACAGAGATGACAAAATTGTACAACAATAAACTAATTCACTTTGTATTGAGATACAAATGCAGCAATACCAAACCAAAGGCCCCTCTGTGAAATATTATGAAAGGGGTGAAAAAATTAGCTCTGACCAAAACAAAATAATACATTGGTTGTAGGCCATTAGAATCAGATTGTACTTAAATTACAAAATCAAAGTAGCTCAAGAAGGAAATCAATCTAATCACATGTTCTAATGTTTTATTATTCTCTAGCCTGCAGTGTGGTGCACAAGATACTTTTTTTTTCAACTCCTCAGTACAGAAGCATGTTTCACTCCATTAGAGAGTGAAAATTGGAGCCATGAAAGTGTAAAGAATTGGACATCAGTCCCCCTAAGCCCCAGAGGTACATCAAGAAATGTTGGTTTGCCCAGCTCTTCCTGTTAAGAGCATGTTCTGACTGTGAAGATGGCTTAGCAGCAGAGAGTGCATTAATGCAAGATGTAACTCTGTCCTGTCCTGCAGTTCTGCATTTTATTCTGTAATCAATGGGACAGGATGTCGGAATGTTGCAATGAAAAAACATTTGTGTAATTTTGAGGTTTTCACCTAAAAATAAATGCTCTATGACGATGAAGGGTTGTCTGTTCATTGCTTATTTTATGCATGAAACCATTGCTGAACTGTAGAGGTAATTTAATGACAAACTGCTAGTAGTTGTAGTCTTGTTTATAAGACTGATATTCTCATAATAAACGAGTGATCCATTCATGTGTATATTCACATTTTCAGAGCTGCAAAATCTGAATGCAAGTTGTAAAAGGTGGGATTTGGGCCCCACAATAGTCCTCAGCACATAGCAATGCTTCAAAAAATAGTTTTGCAGCTCTGTGGGTTTTTGAAGAGCAAAATGTTTAAGAAAATGTATTAAAAATTGCTACAGTCAACAACTAAAATATTTGCTATTGTTAGGAGGTAAATGATAAATGGACCCCAACCAGGAGGGATCAATCCATTGTTTTTATTATAAGAAAGTTGTTTTCAATTTAGATCCTGAGCCAATTAGTCAATCAATTAGTCAGTATGTCAGTAATTACATGAAAGTGTATACCAGCACTGATTTAGTTAGCTCCTCAGCATAATGTTTTTTTTGTTGTTGTTTTTTTTGGCATGTCAAACACATTTTTTTTTATATTGCCTAAGGTAAGCGTTGGGAAAACCTTAAAAGGACACTGAATTAATAAAGATTCACATAAGCATTTGTGGATTATTATACTCGTTATTTTTAGTTTGGACTCTGTTTCAGTCCACAGTGGATTAACCACTCAGAATGCTGGTGAGTGTTTTATTTAGTGGCCCTTGTGTGAGTTCTGTTGACAGATGGGGACATTTGGTTTGGAGCAGATTACTGGACAGTATGTTAGTCTTCAGATGATAACCCCACATCAGCACAGATCTCCACATGAACTGGCATAAAATGGCTAATGGGAAAAAGAGTGTGTATTTGTGTCTGTGTGTATGAGGGGTGGTGGGGATGTGTATGTGGAGAGCTTTATTCTTTTTAATCATATTAAGTTGGATCATTAGATAGACCCATTTACACAGTGCTTTTCATGAGGTGTGTAGGACCAAATCCTATTGGATATCAGCCTAATCTACTGCAAAAGCTCCACAGTCGGTAGCTGCAGCTTTGTTGGACAGTGTATTTCCCTCCTCTGATGCCAGGATGTAAACATCTAACATTTATTTTTCTGTATTAAAATTAGCGATATATACAATTCTATGTCCTAATGGTTACTGAAAAATCATAAGCACACAAATGGTTAGATTTTCAGTGTGAATAATACAGCTAATGTCTTTCTTCAGAAAATGCTCACATGATCAAGCTTGTATTATTGGAAATTTAGAAAACGCCTTCGTATAGTCCAGCGGTTATACCATTAAAATTCTCCCCATAATAAAAATAAACATTGTAACACTTAGCTGTTTCTTTTTTTTTCTTATTTTTTACCTTTATAGTCTATGTCCTGTTAGTTTGACATGAATCTGACCTTTCTCAGAGGATGAATGCCTTACTTTATGGCCATGTCAGTCTGAAATGCTCAAAGATTATTTCTCAGCTGCATTTTGTTGTGTGAAATGCAGTCCTGATAAAAATAGAACCATGATCCCCATCATTTAAAAGAGGATCAGGAAGGAGGTCCTGCTGATATGACCTTTTGAGTGCGCTCTGGGGGTTGACACCAGTATGGTGACTGTTGTGAAGTTCACTCATGAGACCATTTAAGCAGATCTAGTGTGGTTGAATTACAAGATTCAATTCCCTAATGATGTTTGGCTTTTAACATTTCACTGTTAAGGCTACATGTAGTGCAAAATAATGCAGCATCTTTGTAAAAAGCCATAATACTTCGTAATACTTATGTAAGCACTTATGCTCCATAAAGCAATGCTAAATATACAGCTGTTGGTCAGAATGTATATTTTTGAGTACAGCTAAGATGTGTAAAAACAATATTATACATCCTATAATATTCTGGAGATCAACATTTTGCTTTTGGACATTTAAATATTTTTTTTTTTGAATCAGTCTGAACTTTACTAAGCAGAGTTCAGTGAGAAAAAAATATATATATTTTTTTATTTTTTTATGCGGAACATCTGGTTTTAATTTTAAATACAAAAACAATGTGGCAGTAGTTTTTCTTTGGGGATATTTTTTAGCCGCTATAACCATTGTCTTGTGTCTAGTATCACATGTTCTGTGATTTATAATTGTGAAAATATAGAGTATTTTGTGAAGCATCAAATCTAGTTCCATTTATGAAATTTATGTCTATTTTGGTAAGAGGGGTATAAAAAAACAAAATACTACATCCTTGACATAACAGCACTCTGCTATTTATTTTTCTTAAAATATTTTTAATAGCAAAAATTTATATACTGTCAGAGCTTCTTCATAATGTTGTATTACATTAATATACATATTTATATAAGTATATCCATTTTTGTCTGCCTCGTGTTTTACCGGAGGCATAAATTTGCATAAAGAAGATAATGAGTATTTTTAAAGTCTCATGATCTTTTGCTCATTTTAAAGCTGTGTTGATAAACCCATCTATTTTGAAAATACCTAAACACATCAGTCATTTTCACTTCTAAAGCTTTAGATATACTGTATATCGGTGATATTACAATCATAATCTCTAACAGGCAAACATTTGATGATAGTGACAGAAATAGAGTGCAAAATAGCAACAGAGAGAGAATTGTGGAGACATTTGATTGAAACAAAGACTGATACACTTTGAGAATTTAGTATGCAGATCAGCAAGCAAACTTTTTTAGACCCTCTGTCAAAGTATTCAGCAGTGAGCAGTCAAAACTTTTACTTATAAGCCTTCGCCTCAAGCCATAATATCAAATATTTCAGTCACATTCACTGAAGCTAAAAACCCCCGTCTTATTACTTATGATCAAAGGTTGCTGTTTTCTGGAAGAGACATAGTGCGTCTGCCAGAATTTGCATTAGAGTTGAAGGCAGGTCATTTTTAGTGGATAAATAGCCATTGAGAAGCAGGCATGATCGTGTTGTTTTTGTTGCATTTTAAGATCTTTTACTTTTAACAAGAGTTTAGATGGGAAAATATTGTGGGTGAAAAATCTAAATGTGAGAAATCTTGTTTTACCCAGTTAATGAGGATTGCCAAGTTAAAAGGAAAAAATAAACTTTTAAGCTCAAGCAGTATAAATAGATGTTGTCTTTTTGCTCTTCCCTAAGAGCATCATCACACCCATCCGTTATTTGTCATTCAGTCTCTCCATGAAAATATATGGACCAACAGTTTTATGAGGTACACTTTTTTGCCTTTAGAACTGTCTCAATTCTCAATGGCTCAAAGTTCAAAAGGGTATCAAAACATCCCTCTGACAGTTTGGTCCATATTGACATGATTGTTTGCTCCTGAGAACAGTTACATAATAAGAAGCATTGTTGTAATATGTCAGAAAAAGTAGGAGATTCTTAAAGAGACAGAGGCCCTATTTCAAATTTCTTTTAAGTCACGTATGGCATATACAGTATTTTCAAAACAGAAGGTGACATATCGATTGTGCTATAAAATGGCTTTACATACATGGAAAATACATAATACTGACTTTTTGAAAGTTTAGAAGTGGATTTTTTTTTTTGATAGATACTCCAGCATAATTCTGGGAAAGTGAGAAGAGTCAGTACGAGGAAGATTCCCATGAAATTTTCAGAAGATTTATTAAGCATTTCTTTTTAGATAGTGTGGTGAGTTATTGCAAAGGTCCAGTTGAATCAAGGTAATTCAGCGGAAAGTGGTGCACCTAAAAATGCCCCCACATTATTTTTGGTGGTTTTAGAATTTTTAAATATTTTCATATACTATTTATTTGATTTTTTTCCAAAAATGAACAAATTACATTTTCTTAACGTTTTTTGGAATGTTATTCTGCCTGTATGTACATTGCTTTACTGGGGTTGAGATGGGGGCAGTAGCGGCGAAGCGGAAACTTTATATGTGGGTCGTTGCTTCCGGGTTGGTTTTGTGGCGGACTTCCTGTTTGCCTCGGACACAATCTGGAAGCTGAAGGCAGCGTTTCCGTGGTCTTTGCTGAATCCTGTTTTACAATTCTTCAGGTGCTTTCACAAAAACTGCTCTGTAAGATGTTTACCGTTCATTTGATAGCACTGTGATACGGTTTTTGTGCACCTTTGTGCTAATAGTTGTAAGTTTTGTCAGCCGAGGTTTAGATTGACAGGAAGTCAACCTGCGCCGGGGAAGTCTCACGGGGTGAAATAATTGAAAGACCGCGATATCTTACTAACTCCGGGTTTTAGGAGTTTTATTTTGGTTTTGTTAGAATAAAATTCAGTGCATGGTGCTTGGTGCCTTATAAAGTAGCTAAGAGTCTGAGAGTAAACTGAGTCTAGTTAGTTGACTTTAAATTTAGAGAAACTATTTTTTGTTCATGAAGCGTGGGAATTCAGAGGTCAAAGTTGTAATAATGCCATGTTAAATTCTGTATATAATGTTTGTAAGTCTTGTAATTCTGTTTTGATAGTATTAAGTAAGTTTGACCAGTTAATAAGCAGCTGAGTGCAGTAAAGCTTTATAAACAGTTGATTTATTATGTTTAATACACTGTACTTTGGTTGTCTTTGCCTAAGTGAAGGATGATGATGTGAAAAAGGGTAAACGGTAAACAAGGTTTATAAAACAAAGGTAATGTAAAAGATTAATATTGTATACTGTAAAAGATTTGTTGGCTAACAAGTAAATGAGTACATCTGGATGCTAAAGGCAACGCTTTGGTAATAATTGCTGAATACTGTTTTATTATTCTTCAGATTGTGTACATCACAATCCTGACACTTGGGACCTGTAACATGAAGGAACAACAAGAAGTGGTCAAGCAGGTGAGTCTGTGTAGGAGTTTATGCTGGGCAGATGTGGTAGACAGCGGATGAAGCAATTCGCTTTGGTCAATCCAGTGGAGATTAAAAGAGGAGTGTGAGCTGCCAAAAATCAGGAGGGATTTGTAGAGGAGAAGTAAGTTCTCAAATCCAGATTCTAACAATTTCAATATTCATTGAGGTGCCTTTAGCAATCTGGCAGTGAGCTGATGTGTGGAGTGGGCTTTAATAGCAGCAAAAATAAAGTTTTGGAATCACCCAACCATAGTCCAGAACTAAAATAAATAGAAAGTGTGTGGAATCACATGAAAACAGCAGTTCACAAGGAATTACAATCTGAGATTTGGAGAAGTATTCCAAAAAAATTAACATCTTCCTTTTGAAGAATACAAAATGTTCAACTTGAATTAAGAGGTGCTTTCAATATTAGTTGATATGTTTGAACACATACAAACAGATTATTTTATTCTTCCTTTATACATTGTTTTTCTATTGTACTGCATATTGAATTTTTTATCATACATTGGCAGTGAGAAAGGTTCTGAAAGGATTTATCATGGTCTCATTTCTGACATGACAAAGCACAGATTTTCACTGAGGGTAACACTTTTTAAATTTAACTTTGGCAGTGGCACGACCAAAGTGATATGCTGATAGGTTGAGAGAGGGAAATATTCTATTAGGGAAAGAGTTTTTTTGTAAGGCTGTTGATGATAAATCACAATAAGTGATTTTCATCTTGTTTGTTTTTATGTATAGCTACCCCCTTTGTAATTTCCCTGAGGTATTGTATAAGCAGCCTATTTATTGTATTTTATTTATAAAAGAAAAAATAAATGTAAAACATAATAAAAGTCTCTGTTTATGATTGATAATTTGCAAATGTTTATTTTCTGTACTAGATGTTGATTTATCAAATGGATAAATCCTGTACAATATAGGTGTTATGCATGTGTACTTTTTTTTTTTTTTGCTGTGCAAATCTTTTTCCCATTAGCAACAATACAAATTACCATTGAGCATTTGCAGTTGTGCATCTTGCATGTTTACTGATGTTTTTTTCCATGATTATCTACATTATGTTTTAGGAACCAATCAACGTGGCCAAAGGGTAGCTGTATACATTAAGGACCAAAGAATAACTATACTGCATATAAGGTTAAATTTAGGTCTTTCACTCAATTGATAAGAGACTCCAAAAAAACCCCAAAACAAAACAAAAAAAAAACAAATAAAAAAAACCCAGATATAAATATTTGTAAAACATTTGATGTTATCAAAAACAAAAACTTTTATTGTATTTTATTTATAAAGGAAATTACGTCATTTATATTGTCCTTTGATCCCAGCTCAATTGGATAAGTAGGTGTTGACAAAGAATGGATGATCTTAATTGTCTTTTTAATTTATAACTTTATCTTAATTGCTATGTCTTGTCTGTATATATCTTCTTAAATACTGATGTCACAAGA